>CM023954.1:37142205-37164190 GCA_013407115.1 Glycine latifolia
GACATTGATCACTTCCAAGGTTATTTTTAGTGACCACAGCATCTCCATGAACTGCCTGCATCGCTTTGCCAGAGTTTCCAATAACCTGTTTGGGCTCAGTGGTCCTGAGGCATTGTGACTGACGATCACTTCCAAGGGTATTCTTAATGACCGCAGCATCTCCATGAACTGATTTCTGCATTACTTTGCCAGAGTTTCCAAGAACCCGTTTGGGCTCTGTAGTCCTGTGACATTGTGACTGACGATCACTTCCAATGGTATTCTTAGTGATCACAGCATCTCCATGAACTGGATTCTGCTTTGCTTTGCCATTTCTAGAATCAGAATTTCCAAGAACCCATTTCGGTTCTGCAATCCTGAGACATTGATCACTTCCAAGGTTATTTTTAGTGACCACAGCATCTCCATGAACTGCCTGCATCGCTTTGCCAGAGTTTCCAATAACCTGTTTGGGCTCAGTGGTCCTGAGGCATTGTGACTGACGATCACTTCCAAGGGTATTCTTAATGACCGCAGCATCTCCATGAACTGATTTCTGCATTACTTTGCCAGAGTTTCCAAGAACCCGTTTGGGCTCTGTAGTCCTGTGACATTGTGACTGACGATCACTTCCAATGGTATTCTTAGTGACCACATCTCCATGAACTGAATTCTGCATTACTTTGCCATGTCTTGAATCAGAGTTTCCAAGTACCAGTTTCAGCTCTGTAATCCCGAGACATTGTGACTGAAGATCACTTCCAAGTGTAGTTTTAGTGAAGGAATCTGCAGTTGCCCCCACACTTCCAGAAGAAGACCACACTTGAAGTTTTGATTTGGATTTCGATTCTTCGGGTTCTCTATGCTTCCTCAAAGGAAGTCGAATTTTAATAGCAGATCCTGTTTCACAGAAAGTACAAATTAGATTCATACAAAAGTTAACCCAAACACGACAATATACAATAATATGACTAGTTTCAAAGCTTCCTCACCATGATCATGAGTTGATTGTGGGGAGCTCCTTTTTCTCTTACTGCTTTGAGTACTGTCAGAAAGGCAGCAAGGCTCCACAGAAGTGACAGGTTGGTCAAGTTCCTCTGTAATTCCACTCTTCTCATGTTGTTCATTCTCACAGTATTGACCCTTTGGCAATTTTCCATCTGCTTTGGTTTCCTTTAGTTCGTTGATGAGCTTGAACTTTTTGCCATCATCAGTGCCACGATAGGTGCTTGTTCCTTCTTTAAGTTTCCTTTCTTTCTCCTCTTTCCTTCTCTCTTCCTTCTCCTTCTTCTCCCTTTTCCTCTCTTTCTTTTCCCTTTTCTTCTCCTTCTTCTCCCTCCGTTCCTTCTCTGCTTTCTCCATCTCCTCTCGGAGCTTTAAAGCACCAGAATAACATTTTCAAATAGAGGATAGGGAAGAAGTCCAAAGAAACAAACATGCTATGCAGGCATTTCAATCTTTGCTTCACCATACAATTCAAGAACTAGAGCCATTTCATATCTCTTTACAAATCTTTTGGTAGTCAAGAACAATCGTTTCAACAATTGCAAGAACAAGAACTATTTACACTTTATTTCATATCTCTTACATATATTCAAGACATTTTTTCTAGCTACAAAAAACCGATCCAAAATTTGAATTCACCATTTACATAACAGATTATTGATTTTTTTTTTTTAAAAAAGCATTTCAGGTTTTTTGGGCAACATAGGTGAAAAACACACTAATTATTAAAAATAGTTGTTATTGATTTGGAAGAATTGCATGCATTATAAAATCCTTATAAAAAATGAAACCCTTTTCCTAGGTCTCACAAAATAATTTCTGTTACTAATTATCCAAAAGAAAACCCTAAATAATATTATAAAAGTTTCAGAAAAAGACCATGGGGCAACAGATCTTTGCTCACAACATGGCCAAATCTGGGTTCTAGGGTTCGATCAAAACACATCTAAAACGGCAGCGTTTGGCCCTAATTTACAACCTAAGCCCAAAAAGGGGGGTGGCAGTTTAATGCAGAGAAACAACATGCAGAGAGTTGAGCACAAACGCAAAATCGAAACCGCTCAACAAACCTTAATCGATTTGATCAAGGCCTCATCACGTGCCCCATACCCAGGAGGGGGGAAAGGGAAGCAACGAGACATCTTCAATTGATTGATTATCTGAAAAATATAAAACGTTCGGTTCGTTCTTTTCTGGGTTTTCCAAATCGCTCGGCTACGGAAGCTAATCGAGAAGCGGAAAGGTCCGATTTGAGAGAAAGGAGGGAAAGCAAACCCACGATCGAAGGCTTCTCTTATCTCTCTGGCTGGCGGCTACCCTATGATCAGAATCGCCTCGGCCAAATAAATGAATAGAATGAAAGGGGTCAAGGGCTTATTTATAGCCAGGGAAACCGACTCCAAGTTACCACACGCTTTCGTGATGCCTACGCTGCCACGCGTATTGCTGCTTTTACGATATTACCCTCGCCACAATATAAATTCCAACAATTTCAATTTTCAAATTAACCATTTTTTTTAATGAAGGGGGGAAGACCCCAAATCAAAAGAAAAAATTAAAAGCTCCGCGGGAAAACAAGGCCAATTACATCTGCTATAAGAACTTTGGTGGAGGGTTTTGTATTATTTTTTTAGTTTTATTTATAAATTAATATTAATTTATTTTCATTTCTATTCTATTATATATATAATACAATAAAAATAAAAATTTAATCAAAAAACAAAAATAATTTTATTTTCTTAAAGAACAAAATATTTTTATGTTTAACATCTTTAATTTGGTTTGTATTTATATTTACTTTGTCTTTTATTTACATAGTTTTTTTTATGAAATTATCTAACGTTTATGCATTCATATATGTAAATCTGAGAATCAAAAAACAGGTTCAATGACACATGATAAAATCATGTAGCTTTGTAAGATTCGAATGGCATGTGTCATCAAAACGAACTTCGAAATAATTTTGCTTATATATAAATCAAATTTAAATTTAATTAAATACATTTATTTCTCATCAAATAATATAATTGTAAGATAAATTAATCTCTAATTGATTAATTTTATTTATTAAGTAATATTTAATTATTCTTTATTAACTTTTTCTTATGTTATTGTTTTTTTTAAGGATAAAATTATTGTGATTGGTTAGACAGCTAATTCATTTAAAAAATATATGCATTTTAAATTGTGTTTAATTGAGTTGCTGAATCATATACCTGTTTAAAAATTTAAAATAGCTGTTGCATCAATGCATTCATTATTGACAATTAAAATTTTAAAAAAATATATTTTAACATATTTAATTTTATTGAACAAGAAAAATAATTATTTTACTATCAAGTTTTCACATATTATACATAGAAATAATTAGACAATTACTATTTTTTATTTTATATTTATTTTGTAGTCACTAGTCAGGTTGAGTTGGGTTTGGTATGGTTTGAAACTATTGAACTTGTTACTTAACCAAATTTTAATTGTGTGCACTAAATAATACTTAACTAAACCCGCATAAATGTAATTGGATTAACAGATTTGTAGGTTAGGTGTAACTTGTTTACACCCCTACTATTAGTTATCAAACTGATTTGGTCAACTTTTATTAGTAGAACTTTTGCTCCAAGTATTGGAGACATGGATCTTCAAAAAATTTTGTTAAAAACTGAGGAAAAAGGAGTTTGGAAAGAGAAAATATATCTTTTCTTAATCCCTACATGACAAAAAATTCATCAAGAAAAAAGCATGATCATGCTACCCACGACAGTGCTTCAATTTGTGCAACTTTGCTTTGAAAAAAGAGTATGATCGTGTTTAATCTAACATGATCGTGCTTGAGTTTTGACGACTTTGCTTAGAAAAAAATACATGCTTGTGTGCATACTCAATATGACCTTAAAAGATAAAGCACGATCATGCTCAATTCAACAACCAAGTTAAAACTTTCACTATAGAAATAGCATTTTAGAAGGGTATTTAGGTATCTTTGTTTATGTGGAAAAAAATGCATTATAATATTAGATGGGAGTGACTTGGAGCTTAAGGGAAACTCAAAGGGAAAAAGGAGATGACATTTGTATTTTTTTTCTTCTCCAATTGATGTCATTACTTGTAATTGTAGACAGATTCTCCAAGGCAATGGTTGTTACACATATTTGTGTTTGTATCATTTGTAGCATACATCATGTTATTCCCCAAATCACAACACTTTTGCCATTATTGTACCTTGTTCAGCATGCATAACTTTGATCAAATTTACACAATAAATCATTGTTTTAGAACCAACTCAGATGAGGAATCAACACAGTGACTAGTTTGAGTTAAATATAAAAGCAAACATATTATTGACCATGTGTTGACTTTGTTAAACTAGTCAAAACCTGACAAAAATTGAATTAATTGGCTATTAACAGGTTTCATTAATTTTTTTTGAATTTTATGCCTTTTCAAATTTGAGTAATAAGGTGCAACAATTTTCTTGGTATGTGCATTCACAATAGTTACATGTCTTGGTATGCCTACAACAACTTTTTGGAGACGGGGGATGCAAAAAGCTATACTCTTTTGGTTTCAAACCCAAGGCTTGCAAGAGCTTTAGCATGTAACTTTATTAACTTACCACTACACCACCATACTTGTTTTATAAAATATGTGACATAAATAATATATATGTGTATATAAATACTACATACGTCTCTAAATATAATATTATTTTAATTAATTCATGCTCCAAAAAAGTTGATTAACTTAGTTAATAACATTAATTTTTGTTAACAATTTGTATTATTTTTTCAAAATTATCCTTAAAATTATTGTGATTCACTATCTCACTCTTTCTACTTAATTACTTTCTACATGATTAGTTAATGTATGCAAGTCTTCTTCTATAACCCTTATAAGATAGATAATGCATTTATTTTTTTTAATTCATCACATTTATTGTAAAGTAACTAAGGGTATTTTAGTAAAAAATTAATATAAAGAATAATTTGAAAAAAAATCTTATATAAAAACAAACAAAATTGGAAACTCTTATATTTAGGGACAAAGATAATATCATATTAGTTACATTAGTTCATGCATTTCAGCTATTGACGCATTAGTTTGACTAACAACTTCAACCCTGAACATTAATCGAGTCAACAGTTGACATTGTTTTGAAAACGTTACATTAACTATTATTTCAACTGATCCATTCTAACTCCCGTTATGTAACAACACTTTGAACAAGAGCATATGATTTTGCTTCAATTTTATAAATAATCAACTGCAAATCTAATGAACTTTTTCGCTCCACACTAACTTTGCAAGTTATAATTAAAACAACGAGCTCAACAAGAAAATAACTATATATGCTCTAGCAAGTTAACTATTAAAACTTGGTAGAGAGCTTCATCAAAAAAGGACTATAATAAAGTACTTAATATTCCTTTTTCAAAATTAGTATACTCGTGTTTGGACCTTTTATACAAACTATTGTAAAGTTGACCTTAAAGAAAATCTCTGACATAACATAGTCGAACATTATAAGAATACGAGATTTTGACTTGTGGCAATCACGTTTGGATCTAGACATGACGATTAATCTTGAACTTGTGGGCACCTTAAACATGTTATGACTTTGACAGGGAATATCCACCTTAATCCAATACGAGTATGAGCAAGTATTATTCAAATTTTCTAAATGAGAATAAATATCAAATTATAATTGTACCCGTTATCTTTATATTTTTTATTTTTTTTGTCATAACATATATATACATAATTAATATATATATCAAATATTTTATTCTTATAATTAAAAAAATATAAATGAATTAGCTCAATAGTTAAATAACAAACTTAGAACTATATATTTAATTAAAAATATAATTTAATTCTTAATTTTGTATCTTAAATTTTATTTATTTATTATTTTATATATATTGTTTGAATTAAAATATAATTCATAACTTAGTATATAATTTATTTAAAAATATATAATAAGTAAATTAAATTATAAAAAATAGTGTAACAAATTAGCCATAGCTATATCTGAAATCTATAGGAATGGACATGAGTATTCAAATATCCAAACCATATCTTTATATCCGAATACGTATCAGTCCAACCTTTTTATGGGAATGAAAAGAGTTAATTCATTTTTAACCTGTCTCATTGTCATTCCTAATCCCATCATCCTTTCTTACTTTCGGGAGAATTGGACATCTCCATCGGCCGTGTTAAAATAATGATACCTGTATTAAATTTTTTAATGGCTGAGATGTGACATCACTTTATTAATGTTTTTTTGTGTGGATTTTTCTGAAATTATATGAACTAAATAATTTTTTTTTCGATGCAGGAGATAAAAAATAGATTTATCAAGATTAAAAACATAATTAAATTCCTTTTTTTTTTTTTTGGAAATGGAAGTGAATATAACATTTTGAGTTTTGATAAAGTCAAGTCAACCCCTCAACTACCGAGCAGAACACCTTTCTCCAAGTAGTTAGTTAATCGGAGCTGAGCTGAGTGGCATTAAGTCCGTGGTGTCTTCATCGTTGAATCAAATCACCATTCACCAATGCATCACGGAGATTACGGGAGAGCAACAAGCGGTGGTGGTGGTGCTCCTCCCCTGCGACGGCGGCGACAAGCAAGGTTGTGAAAGCGATGCCGAAGGTGGATGCGGAATGAGACGCCAAGAGCTGAGTGCAGAAGTTTCGGGTGAAGATGTTGGCGGAAAGTGGTGGTCAGAGCACTATGGATGTTCTGTCAGGTAATACTTGGCACCTATTGTGCTGCTAGTTTTCGCTTAATTGCACTTGCATGTTGGTTGACAGTAAATTAAGGAATGTTTGATACGAGAGATGTTTTTCATTCGATGATTCCTGGAAATGATTAAAATTTGTTTGATCATTGAAAATTTTTAAATAAGTTTTTTAGGGATAAAAAGTTAAACATACTTTTACAAATTATTTTAATTATTTATTATATTATATAATTTAATAAACAATAACATGATGTTTTTATTTTAATAATTTTCCTAATTGGACGAGTAAATTAATAATCTCCCTGATACTTTATAGTTTGTGGTAAATGTGTCATTAAAATGGAAATGAAAATGCACTTAGACATAAAATGTAGTTGTATTCAATACTTTTTTGATTAATTTAATTTTAGTAAATTGGAGGATATTGATATAGGAGGATGTTATATTGTAGGAGTGTTTAAAATTATTTCCAGTTTTAGATGTAATTTTCAGATAAACTGTTTCCTATAACACAATCAAACACATTTTCTAATGAATATGAAAATAGAAAATGAGGAAACCAAACGGGGGGGTCTTTATATATTTTTGGGTGTACAACGAGGACAAGAAGATTTGAATCTAGTTACTTGGCCATAATATATTCTCACTTGTTTTCTAGAGGGAGTATTATGGCTCGCAACAACTTTGGATTTAGTCAAATGAATGGAACATCATCCTCTGCTCAATACTGTATTAGGCTAGCCATGATTGGCATTTGGCAATGTATGTGTAACAGTTTCCAAGAAGAATATGGATATGGCTTCTCATAAGTTTTGGGAACAACTCCCGTTCTTTGAATTTTTTAGGGGTAGTGACAGGTTATAACTTAGAAGTGGAAGGTTTATTCTAAATTTCTAAAGACTAAATCCAGACAATAATGTTCTATGACTGTGAAATGGCAAGAATGGTGTGGAATGGTGTCTTAGAGGTGGTGGAAGTTAACAAATCCGGTACTGCATAACTGTGTGGACACTATGGCTTGCTAGAAATTCTGCTGTGTACTCTGAAAAAAGAAAGGATTCAGATGAGGTGCTTGAAATGATAAAGTATTGTTCATGGCAGTGGAATAGAGCAGCTGGAAGCTTTTTCCACTCCTTATCTAGTTGGTGTTTGAATGCATACGAATGTATTGATGGAATGTAGCTGTGCAGGGGGTGGGTTCTGGTCTTTGTTTGTTGCTGTAGAGAAAAGGAATTGTTTGAAATCTGTACACAGTTTCAGCTAACGTTGTGTGTTGAAGAAAGTATTAAAAGTGCTGGATGAGGTCGATGGTAATTTTAGTTTGGACATTTGTGCAAACACGTGATGTGTATGTGGTTACGAAAAATTAAGGTGACTGTGGGGAGTTGGATATGTAGACCAGGAATCAACCAACAATTTACAACAAAGTGGGGCGCAGGCTTGATTGGATATGACAGTGCTAATGTGACTATGTGGTAGTTTATTGGCAAATTTTGTGTATGCAACATGGTGTTTCTCGAGCTAGAGTTTTTGCTTGATATCAGTTATGCTGAAGTGCTGATGTTACAATTGGCTCACGGTATTTGTTTTTGAACATAAGCTGGGCTGACCAAACGTGCGTGAAAGGACGGTTAAACACATTTAAAGGACGGTTAAACATAAGCTGGGCTGACCAAAAGTGCTTGATATCAGTTATGCTAGTGATTGAAGGACGGTTTTGAGGCACCAGAACTTTTTTGTCTCGGCATTTGATTAAAATGGAAATGAAAATGTACTTAAACACATTTTCTGTATGTTGATATAGGAGGATGTTATATTGTAGGAGGGTTTAAAATTATTTCCAGTTTTTTTCTCAAAAATAAAAATTCCAGTTTTAAGATTTATTTTGAAAATATTTTCAGATAAACTGTTTCCTATAACACACTCACACACATTTTAGGAACTTGGCCCTAATATATTCTCACTTGTTTTTTCTAGAGGGAGTATAATGGGATGGAGTCTAGCATACGCGACTAAAACATGTTGCTTATCATGCGTAAGTGATTTTGGCCATTGGATCGTTTGATTTTTATTTAATTAAATAAGATTTATTTTTCTTTTTTTGGTGTTGTCGCAACCTGTCCGGCCACGACGGGACGACAATGAATAAAGAAGGATTCCAAAAAAGGGAAACTTGAGAGGAGTCGCCACCAACGTTTATGTAAGGAAAACATCGGAAAAACAAAAAAATAATAAGGCATTGTCTACGATTTGAGAGAAAAAGAGTTCGAGGGTCATTTACGCACGGGGAAGGTGTTAGTACCCCACGCATCCGTCATGTAGACGACAACCTTTAATCGAGTGTGTTAAAAATAAAGTGACTTTTTAATTATTTATTTTCCCTTAAGAACATGAATTATGTTTGTTTTATTTTTGTTTATTTAGACAAGAAATCAAATTTTTATTTTCAGAAAAAGGAGATTTTATATTTTTTTTAGTTTTTTAGGTCGACAAGGAGTTTGTCCTCGCTCCTACGTATCCCCATGTGCAATGAGGAATCAAACTTACATAGTTCTTTTTTTGAAAACAACTTGTGTGTTAGGTTGGCTTTATCTTTTTTGAAAGATTTATTTTAATTGCATGAAAAAGAGTCGTTAAGGCGTTGGACCTTGAAATGACGTTGAATTTGAAGAAAAAGTGAAGAGAATCGCTTAAGGCATTGGACCTTGAAGCGATCTTAAATTTGAAGAAAAAGCGAAGAGAATCGCTAAGGCATTGGACCTTGAAGCGATCTCGAGTAATATGAAATATTTTTTTTTTTGAGAAAATGGAGAATTAAGTGATTCTTTATTTGAGTATTTTTAGCTTTTTCAGAAAAAAGATTTTGGATTTGCGGTAAACTCTATGAAATCAAGTAAGTCGGGGACCCAACATGATATTCACAAAATATATCCGTGTGTTATTGAAACACTACCAAGCGAGTCGGAGACCCAGCATGGAGTGCACGAAACATAAGTGCGTAATAAAGATACTAATGCAAACATAAATGAATAATTGACACAGAATTACGTAATTAAAAAAATGAAAATAGAAAGGGATACAATAGAAGTGGAGAGTACACTTATTAATTAGGGGTGCATACATCAATACAGGAAGTGCAATCAGCAGGTGTTTATTTAATTACAAAATGGGCCAGGCCCTAAAGGTGAGGAGGTGTGGATATGAAAATGGATGGTAAATACCATTATATGTTTCGTTTCAAAGTGGATCAGGCCCAACACTTAAGGGTGTGCAGTTATGAACAAAGCGGGTGTAAAAAGTATAATGAAGTTTTTTCAAAGTGGGTCAGACCCAACAGTTGAGGATGTGTTTATGAAAAGGTGGGTGTAAATATCATATTTTAATTGGTTTCAGAACAGAATAGGTCCAATAGATAAACGGGGTGTACTTATTAAAAGTGGGAGTGCAAAAAGTATAATGAAGTTTTTTTTTTAGCGTTGGAACCGGGGCAGGGTGACCTGTCTCAACCCGTATTTCATTGCTGGGCACAGCAGCCAGCAGCAAAGCTGTGCGAAAAATGGAGGAAGCCTCCTTCATGGAGGATGCATGGTTTCCTAAGGCCACCACCATAGGGGTTGGCGGCGCAATGGCCACCACGGTGAGACCGGCACGTGGTGGCGGTGCAGTGGCAGCACGATGGTTGCGCACGATGGTGGTGGTGGTTAAGCTTTAAAAAATGAAACCTCCATGCGGAAGAAGGTGAACGTAAGCGGAGGAGGCATGGCCCCCTGCCACCACCGGCGGGGGGCTTGGCGGCGCGAGGCTACCATGGTGGTGGTGCGCACAGTGGCTAAATGAAAAAGAAAGGAGGAGAAGAGGAGAGGAAAAAAGAAGAAAGAAGGAAGAGAAGGGAAGAGAGAAAATGGAGGTTACCTGCTGAGACCCCCTCCTCTTCCTCTTGCCCTGATGCCAAGTGGCGCCGTCGAATTGGTCCTCCTTTTGCTCTGGGATCCGTGCCTCCCTGTGCCATTAATGCCTCTAGGCTCCTCATTTTATGTGTGCTGTAGCTTTTTTTGTGTTGACCTAATGGACTTTTTTGCTCTTTTTTTTTTAATTTTACTTTGATTGCTCTTTTTTTTAGACTGCTATATTTTTTCTCTTTTTTTTACTACTTTTTCATTTTTTATTTATGTTTCTTCCTATTTTTTTAACTGTTATATTATTTTTTTATTTTCTTTTTGTTATTATTTTTTCTTTTTTTCTTTTTTTTTTGTTACCTGGATAGAATTAGGTGTCATTTCGTTATTAGGCTAGACTAGTTGCAAAGGAATCACTCAGAAATATGGCATTAACTACAAAGAAACTTTTTCACTGGTTTCAAAGAAGGATTCTCTAAGAATCATTATGGCATTGGTTGCTCATTATGATCTAGAGTTACACCATATGGATGTGAAAATCGCCTTTCTAAATGAGAATTTAGAGGAAGATGTGTACATAGACCAACCAATAGGGTTCATAGAAAAGGGAAAAGAGCACATGGTGTGCAAACTTAAGAAATCAATATATGGACTTAAACAAGCTTCAAGACAATGATACCTTAAGTTCAATGATACCGTTGTTTACTTTGAATTTAAAGAAAACACTGTTGATCGGTGTATATATCTAAAGGTAAGTAGGAGTAAGTTTATATTACTAATTCTGTACGTTGATGATATCTTGCTTGCAACTAATGGTCTTAGTCTTTTAAATGAGACTAAGAAGTTTCTCTCTAGTAACTTTGAAATGAAAGATATGGGTGAGACATCCTATGTGATTGGGATAGAAATATTCTGTGATAGATCACAAGGATTGTTGGATTTGTATCAGAAAACATATATTAATAAAGTTTTAGAGAGATTCAGAATGCAAAACTGCTCATCGTCTCCAGTACCAATTCAGAAAGAAGACAAGTTTAGTCTTATGCAATGTCTTAAGAATGAATTGGAATGAAAGGAAATGGAAACAATTCCATATGCATCACTTGTTGGGAGCCTAATGTGTGCTCAGACTTGTATGAGGCTAGATATTAGCTTTACAGTTGGAATGTTGAAAAGATACCAAAGTAATCCTGGTATGAATCATTGGAAAGCTGCAAAGAAAGTTCTGAGATATTTGCAAGGAACTAAAGGTCACATGCTTACTTATAAGAGGTCTAGTAACCTTTATATCATGGAAAAGTGTGAAGCAATCTGTAATTGTTGCATCTACTATGAAAGCTGAATTTGTGGCATGCTTTGAGGCCATGGTTCAAGCTAAATAGCTACGAAACTTTATTTCAGGGCTTGGATTGGTCGACAGTATTGAAAGGTTGCTGAAAATTTATTGTGATAATTTTGCAGTAGTATTCTTTTCTAAAAAAACAACAAGTATTCTAAAGGTGCTAAATATATGGAATTGAAATACTTTGCCGTTAAAGAAGAGGTTCAGAAACATAGAGTGTCTATATAGCATGTTACACTGATTTTATGATAGCTAATCCCTTGACGAAGGGATTACCGCCCAAGATGTTTATTAGTCATGTATGTAAAATGGGCATTATGTCAGCTAATAAATGTTGATCATTATTATAATTATTGATTATTGGCACTCTGAATTCAATGATGTTTAAGTTTATGAAAATTATCCTGTTTTCAAATTTATGTATACATGCATGTATGAATGATTATTTTGAAAAACAAAATTTGTCCCTAATGGAGACATAATAGTATTATTGTGGGACATTATGATGTAAACATTCATTAAAGTATCATGTTAGGAAGAAGAACTAATATAGTGGTACATGGAAGGAATTATGCCGATTTGATAGCATAGAACTGACATGACTCATTGGTTTTTATTTCTGATCATGATGTATGATGAGGCCAATGTATGGAACCTTTAGCCTTATGTATGCGCATTATGATGAATTTTCATTAAATCATCAAGGGGCACTTTATGACATGAGTTAAGTGGGAGAATGTAAAACATATATGTGTCTTATGTATAAAAGTAGTGCTATTTTGATTTAATGAGAAAATGGTAAAAAAGTAATATTGATATGGGGGTTATTAGAAGTTATAAAATAGATAAAGGTTGATAGGTGCGGTTATCATAAAGTTTAAAAAGGCATTTGTTTTTTTATATGATTGTTATTGAACATGAAATTATAGATTAATTGCTTACAAGTGATTGGTGTGTGATATGACAAGAAGAGAGATAGAGAGAAATGAAAGATATTGATGGGTATTTGTAATTAAGTGGGTATCCAAAAATCAGCCCCTCCTAATATAATTATTTGAAATGCAAAAGGGAATATGTTAGCAGAGATCTGTGTTTTTGACACTTTGATGGTTAGATGGACAATCATTTTTCTTCTTCTTTCATTTATTGCTCAAAAGCTTTTGTTGTTGTATTACACTTGCATGCAAAGTCAGAATCCAGTAGGTATGCTCGATGCAGGAACCTACCTTTTCCGCGAATCTCTATCCCTAAAACATTTAGCATAATTTTGTTATGCATTCATTAAACTATTTGTTGTTTACCATGGTGGTTGATCTGAATTAGTGATTTTGTCACTCTAATTCTTTCATATTGGTTTGGATGGAATTCGTATGCTGGATCCAAATACTAGTCGAACATTGAGAATATATCCAATTGAGAACATAGCAAGATGAGATGTAAGCTTGTTGATTTCCTTTGTGAAAATTTGAAATTAATTTGTAGTCGATCTCAATATAATATTTTCTAATTGCATTATGCAGAAATTCGATTCATCTACCTTTGCATTTTGATCAAAGAGCTCGGTGGATGTTGAGGCAAGACGAATAAGATTGCAATCCAATAGTTATACTACCAACACACTTTTGGATACAGTAACTGCTGCTACCATACAGGTATACAGAGAAATTCATCCTTCATGTTTGCCAGTATTTATGTTGCTAATAAATTAGATAGAATAATGATAATCAGAGTAAGCAGTAAGACTAAGGCAAATTGCACTGAAAAATTAAGCCTATATTACTCAAAAAAGAACTTCAGCTTTCAGCCACTTTGGTCCATGAAGACACACTACAAAGAGTGGATAGAATAGTAGCCTGGTTGAACTGTTATAAACTGTTATCAGTAAAATAGGATACCAATCCCTTAGAAGATTGGATTCAAGATCTTCAGCAATAAATCCTGGGAAAATAGACAGAGTCACAATGTAGATTATGAAAATTCCAAATGCTGCCCCCTTAAATTTTCCTGCCACTGCCCAAAATTTTGTCCCTGTGCATAAGGTACTCTCCTGAGTCCTGATGAAGCCTCTGATGATACTGCTGCATCACTGGTAACTTGTGCTGCAAGTTGCTGAAGATAATACAACATAAGAGGAAAATGGTGGCAACCATGAATTACAAGTGAGCACTTATATTGAGGCCCTTAGGCGTTTGTGGGAGTGATGCCTTGGTTATTATCCTCAAGATCGAAATTATAATACCTGTCACCCAGAAAAAAAGATTATAATTATTTGTATAAGAACGAATTTTAACAGCACCTGTATGTCAAAGTTACAATTTTACTGCAGAAAAGGCTTTAGCTGTTTCATTTGAAAACTTGAGGCTGACCAAGTACAACTTATTTAAGCAAGAAAATCAATAAGGTCAGTCACAGTTTCAAAATCTCTAGTATTTAATATTTAAGTGGCAGTTGGTGTGAGTAATAGCATGGCTCTATTACCAGATGGATAGGATTAATTTATAGATTATAGATGAAAGAATATGATAAGAAAAGATCTTGCCACATAGATACAGTGCCCAGTTAGTTAAAAATTAAGAAAACGAAGACCCAGTTTATTTTCTCCCTTACCTTTAAAAGCATGTATATCTTAAAAAGAATAAAAGTACACATCGTGGTATTGTTTAGAATTTCTTTACTTCTAATAAACTGCTTATGTTCCTTTCTTTATTTTTAAAACTAAAAAACACTTTCTATGATATGGATTAATTATGGAAGTAAATGAAGAAATCCTACAATTCAAATCCCTGAATAATACTTAATTAGTATCCTCAACCCTCCCATCTATCTCATGGGGAAAAACCTTCTGCAGCAAGGAACAACACCATTTTTAGATAATGCTTCTGGAGACACATAACTTAGAGTGCCCACCTACAAGAGTTTAAAACAACTTTAAGTAACAAGTACATATCTAATATTTTGAGTTAGTTTGGTATCCCTTTAAAATTGGGATGAAAAGTTCAAAGAAGTGTTTCATATAATTTTTTAATAAAACTCAATTATTAATTTTTCACATATTTTTAAGGAAATGCCGAACTGTTATTTAGGACGCGGTCTTTCATTTTAAGCCTGGGAAAATACTTCAAATTTTGGTTGTGTATCTATCTTATAACGATTTAACTACTTAAAAAGAGCCTAGAAGAACAGTAATGAAATTGTAATTGTCCAGCTGCTGAACTAAAATGCACCCGAGGACCTATGTTATTGCTGAGAACTCCAATCTCTAAGCATTTAATCAGTTTACATATAAATTTAATAGTGTATTGAACCTAAGAAGCACGGCCGCGACCGCGCAGGGACTCGACTCGCGTGCGATGCGGTGTTGGTTGCATCCGCCGTAGTCGGACACGGTTGGGCCGTCGGACACGCACGATTGGACGCAGCCCAACAACCGGACGCGGACATGTCAGCAATTTTTATTATTTATTCAAAATAAATATTAAAAAAACTTCTCCCAACAATGGACAAGTTGCTTAATAATAATAAATATATTAATTTAATAAGTTAATGGTCTCATAATCGTCATTATTAACAACATTTTAATCTAAGTTAATTGGAGTTGGTGTAGATGAACCTAATGACAAATAAAAAAATAAAATAAAGAAGGAGAAATAGAGATAGAAACAAAAAAAAAAGACAAAAAATAAAAAAATAAATTAAAATAAAAGAAGAGTGATAGAAGAATGAGAAAAATAAAGAGAAAAAAAAAGGAAAACATACTACTAATAATTTAATGACCTAACAATAAATATTTTAATGGATTATATGTTTTTGAAACAATAATAATTTTTTAACGAAAATTGTAATTTTAAATTATTAACAAATCATGGACATACATTAAAAAAAATCTTATTAAAAAATGGAGTTTGTCAGGAAAAAAGACAAACATGTGAGAAGGAATAGTCTATGTATCCATTAAGTGTGACGTAGTGAGCTAAATGTTAAACAAAAACTAGTAAACTTCAAGGTTAACAGAAATCAAAACAGAATTTTTTTAAAGGAAAAATCAAAACACAATTTGAAAACAAACTAGTAAAATACCCTTAATATTACACGAATTAGCTTTGTGTTTTTTATGCATGTTTACAAGCCACAAAAATTTTGAACTTGACAATACCAGAATTCGTTAATTTTCAAATAAATGAAATTTACACAAATTCCCTAGATATATTATTGGGGCAAAGAGATCACGATGCATGCCATATATGTCTTCTTTCCGCGTGCATTAATGAGGCAAGTACAGTTTCACCAATGGTCCATTAATTCTTACATGAGCACACAAATTCATAAGCTGATCAAAATATAATAACAAATCCAAGGATTGAGTTGCCAAACAATTTCAACCACAATATATCATTAGTAATCTGCAATAAATGCTTATTTTGAATTTTTGATGAATATAATATAATGAAAAGAACGCTGGCACAAACTAATGATATTGATCCAGTCTTTTCCCACTTTGAAGGAGGTCTGCATTACCATAATTAACCCAAAGCATTCATCAATGAGTATCAAGAGATATTGATATATGCTTTTGAATAGAATGTAGCATAATGTGTTTACTTAGTAGTTAAATCTAATTAGGAACCCCAAATAAACAAGCAAACACCAAAATTATTACATAGAAATAACAAGAAAAATACAAAATTATAAACTCTAAAACAAATCTAAACAAATTATTTTGGGATTAATATATTTATTTTTCTGTCAAATGAGTTTGGGTAGGCTTGAGACATTACTCATACTTTTTGCCGATATACATGGATATATTGTATTCAATCCAGCCCGTGACTTTTTTACCAAAAAAATAAAAATAAATAAATAAATATTTATTCAAATAATATAATTCAAAAAATATTTATCCTAATGATACAAATCATTATATAGCAACTAAGAAAATAGTTTTTGCTTTTCTTAAAATGCATTATGAAATTGATTCCTGGAAATCGAGTGTTTTTATTTTTTCAAAAATATGCTATGAAATTGGTTTTTGCTTTTGTTTTAGTTTTTTTTTTCTTTTATTTTTTAAAATTGTTTTATTTTTTTTCCTTACAGTTTTTTTAAAAAGATTTAACTGTTTTTTGTTTTAGTTTTTTTTTATTTTTAACTTACTAATTTATATATATTAATTTAAAAAAATATAATTTATCTATAATAGTATTTAAAAAATAATAATTAATCTTAAATGAAACTCAGCATAATTATAAAAAATATTGTATGGACTATCATATGATTTATATTATATTTAAATTTAGTTTAATATTTTTGTTGTTATGATTTATAACTATCATATAAAAAAATATTTTTTTAACTAATGTTTAAAAAAAAACTCAATATAAATATCTAAATACTCATAAAATACGAAGATGTATATTAAAATTATTACATATATGGACTACGAATATACATTTTTAGGAAAAATAAAAATTAAAAAAATATAGTACAATATTTTACCTATTAAATAAAAATCTTATAAATAAACAAACACGGTCAAATGAAATAAAAAATAATCATTTTAAATTTTTGTACATCACATTTTTATTAATTTTCTTACTTATTAAATATAAGTTTTAAGAAAAATGCATATGTTTTAAAGTGATCTAATTCTTTTTTTTTTATAAAAGATTAAGAGAATACCAGTAGTAGATTATTGCAAAATATGATTAGAATAGTGTAGATTCTTTAATTCATGTTTGACTTCTAGTACACCAAACTTTATTGGATCTTAGGAATTTTTATGAAAAGTCATCAAATATAGAAATTGACAAACAAGAACAATGAGATATGGCTAAATTAAACAAATAAAATAAATAAAACATGTTTAATTTTAATAGTATGTGATTGGTATAAAACTATAACTACTTAAATATAGTAAAGCTTATGTAAACATCATAATTCTTTAGGACTAACAGATTAAAGTAGATAATCTTAAGAAAAGTAACAACATAATCTAATGATAAATTACAATTTTATTATAAAAAAGTAACAATAAATAGTTTGTGCAATAACTACATAGATTCATCATGCCTCATATCAATGATTTCATCATATGTTATTGGCTTCCTTGGTTTGTACATCAGGGCAAGAATTTAAAAAATATAAAAGTAATTGAATACTATATATTGCTATTTTCAACTAAATGTTTTTTAAATCAACTTTATTTCATTTTAGTAAAATATTTTAAAATTATATATATTTAATAATTGGAATGTGAATTAAAAGATAAAATATATGAAATAATGTGTTCAACGTAGAATGTGTGTAAGTTTTTCTAATATTTATTAAAATAATATTATAGTTCATCTTTTCATTGCGTTCTAAAAAATAATACAAAGTGTTTTCAAAATAAAATTATTTTTAGTTTAAATAATTTAAACATAAATATAGATAATTAAAAATAAAAATAAAAACAATAAAAAAAAACTTAAAGAAAAAATAATTATGAAATCGATTATTGAAAAACTGATTTGATAACATAGTTTAAAAAAAAAATACAAATCATACATGAATCGATTTCTAAATTACTATATAAAAAAATAAGTGAAAAATTGGTTTGAGAGGAACCAATTTCTTACTTTTCTAATCATTAAGATAAATATTTTTTGGATTATATTATTTGAAAAAAAATATTTTTTTATGAAAAAAATCCCACCCTGTCTCTTCCACCTTAAATGTAAATACATTATCTATCTATCTGGCTAGTTCCCTAGTCCCTACCCAGTATTGGTATGTTTTGAAACTTATTATTACATGTACAATATTGATACATTTAATGACGAGCCACTTATTTGGACTTTTCGTGTGAGGGTTATTCTAGCTTCAAAAATTCCAACACTACACTTGACACGTACAATAACGCGCTATCTATAACTTCTTTTTTAGGAATATTATTCTTAGACATTTTGTGGAGGTGTATATAGTTTGAAAGAGATAAAAAAAGGAAAAATAATTAATTGATAAGATTGGTGATAAGATACGGCACGAAGAAAAATAAAATAAATAATAGGTGTGATGAAATATTTATAAATTTAGAGTATTTAAATATAACTTATTAACAACTTTTTTTAGCCACCGTAATTAGTAAACTATTTCTTTATTTTAAATTATTTGTTATTTTAGAATATAAAATGTATTAATTATTTATTCTAATAATGTTCTCAAGAAATAAATGTTTTAGAAAATTAATGTATAGCTATAACTATACAATACAATTAATTAATTAAAAAATAAAGATATTTTGATCAGATAAAATTATTGTATCATGAAAATGAGAATTAGTCCAAGCAATTACTTTTTTAAACGATAAAAAATCTATATATTATACTTTAAACAATAAATAAAATGAGATGAAAGCAGTAAATATTATTAAATATAATTATGTTATTCAATGGTTGCAATTTGTTATCTCGTGCAATGGTGATATGTAGTCATTTTTAAAAATTAGGGACTCATCTTTCCTTCATTTTGCTGGAGGTTTTCCAACTAGGTTTTTTTCTAGCCAAATCTCAATAGCGTGATTCCCAGTTTTGATTAGTTTCTTTATTATCAGGGTTTCAACATTAACACTTTTAAACTATTGTCTCCTCTTGTTGTGGATTAATTGTCTCATTAAAAACACTATCAAATGTTAGAGGCCAAAAATAGTGCAGAACATAGCGAAAACATAATGGTATGTTGTTTGCTGGTTGAAAATATGGTAAGATAAAAGAAGGAATTTTTTTATTTATAAATATTTTGTAGCTGCAACTGCAACCTTCAGAACGGAGAAGTAGAAAACATCTTAGGCATATAAAATAGACTAGAGACAAAGAACATCGCATTAAATTTGATACCACAAATAAAACCCTACTGGGACAGTGTTGTGTCACAGTCGTATAGTGTGACCCACTTGAGTGGTGTAGGCCCAGCCCAAATTGGTGGAGTTAACATGCAAGGCTGGTGCATGCGGTCCAACTGCTTCAAATGCCATCTCATCAATGCACACACTTTTTTCAGCGCCAGACCCGACCACCCTACACAGTCAATTAATTTCTGTACAAATAGTCAAACTTCACACTTGTTTCAAAATATATTCGCAATGTGAATACCAAAAGTAAAAAGAACAAAATTTAATGGGTGTAATTTACTTGATAAATAGGTTGAGTTTGTGAAAAAAAATTTGAGTTCTTTCTTTACATTATACATTTTTGAAGGGGAACGAAAAGATTTAAATGTGAATTTAGATTGAAGATTAATTTCGTAATTTATCTAAAGGATCAAAGTTTCTAATAAAAATACCTTGAGTCTCACGCAATACCAAAAATCTTAATTAAGGTGGTTGAAAAAAAGAGTAACAGAACACGAATTTCTTATTACTGAAAGAGTGATAGGGATTAATTACAAACTGGAACCCCTTACAGGCAGTAATCATCATGTTATAGAGGTATTACTGTATCAGGATTATATAGAGATTTTGTTAGTAGATGAAATTCGACTCTTGTTTCATCTGAGGAACTCCTATTTATAGTCTTACATTTCTAATGTTGTATTTGTTTTAGCTTTGAAATCGACTTTCAAGTTTCAATGTGAATCTAACAATTTATTGCAGTCACATTGAACTACATTTGAAAGGGTGGAGACGGTAAACTAAACACTATAGTAAGTTCTATTATGTCGAAACATGCATGACATTCTAGTATTTTTTTTGGACTCACAAATAAAAATGATTAATTTTATATTTATTAAGAAAATTAGTTGATATTATTTAATTTTATTAATTTTAAGCAAAAAATAAGGTTATTTTTAAAATATATTTTTCTTAGAATTTGTTATCATAAATAAAAAAGAATCATTAAAAATATAATTAGAATTAAATGAATGGTGCTTTAAAAATAATAACATTATATTCAACAAAATTAATTAAATTTATTTATATAAGATATTTTTTTATATTTATATATGAGTTTAGAGGGAGTATTCACTAAGCATAATTAAATCTTGATAGTGCTTGTTTCAAGAAATCAACTTCCAAAGTGCTCCAAAATCATTTTCTTCTCGAGGATATTTGTTGTGCCTTGATTCCATTCAAATTCCTTATTTATTAGACATCTTGTCATTATCAATTTTCTATTAAGCTTAAATCTTCATAATTAGGTTCTTTCGAAGTAAATATTATGACACCTCTTTTACATCTTCTCAATTTTATAAATCAAAATATTCTCAAAGCTTAAGACACAGCAAAAACTTTCTGTTCACCACCAACTCATACCCCCAAAATGTTTATTTTTGAAATATTGAACTTTCAAAGAAAAATAAACTTTTTTTCAACAACATCAACATCAACAACACCTTTAACCCAAATTAATTAGGGTTGGTGGTACATGAACTCAATGATAAATCGAAAATAAGACAAATGAGAGAGAAAAAAAAAGACTAAAAACAGAATGGTGAGAGGAAGAAGGGAGAAAAGAGGAGGAGAAGGACTAAAAACAAGGGAACGACTGAAACATAGAGTTACTAATGGATTTAACCCTCCACCAAGTTTATCGTTTTTCTCCACTCCGTCCTAAGACATACCATCCGCCAATCTATATCCCGCTCCATTAGGTCTTGTTTAACTACCTTTTCCCAGGTAAGTTTCGGTCGACCCCTACCTCTCTTTGTGTCTAGCTCTTGGTAACAAACTCTTGTTCTAACAGGAGCATCCAGTGGCCATCTCATAACGTGCTCAAACCATCTCAATCTATGTTCCCTCATCTTTTCACATATCGGTACCACTGATACCTTTCGTCGAATATCCTCATTTCTTATCTTATCCATCTTCGTATATCCACACATCAACCTTAACATCCTCATTTCCGCTACCCCTATTTTATGCTCATGCTGCCTATGTGCTGACTAGCATTCCGCACCATATAGCATTGCCGGTCTAACAGCCGTTCTATAGAATTTTCCTTTTAGCTTAAGGGGAATCTTGCGGTCACACAAAAACCCCGA
>CM023954.1:37166063-37176598 GCA_013407115.1 Glycine latifolia
CCCATAGCCAAAACCACCATGAATTCTATCAAAACCTCCACTGTTTTTACCAACATACCCATTTAGATCGCCTCCTAGGAAAATCTTCTCCTCTCTTGGTATCCCTCTCAGAACCTCCTCCAAGTCTTCCCAAAATTGGTTCTTTTCATCTGATAGTAATCCCACTTGGGGTGCATACACACTAAGGATATTTAAAATAAGATCCCCCACTACAAGCTTAATCATCATAATCCTATCGCCTTTTCTTTTAACATCAACAACTTTATCTCTGAAACTTCTATCGATCATAATTCCAACTCCATTGCGACTCTTGACAGTATACCACAACTTGAAACCGGTGTCCTCCACTTCCTTGGCCTTTTCTCCAACCCACTTAGTTTCTTGCAAGCAAACAATATTCACTTTCCTTCTGGTAAAGACATCTACTAACTCCCTCAATTTACCCGTTAATGTTCCTATGTTCCAGCTTCACAATTTCATCCTAAACCCCTGAGCTGTGTTTGCCCACCACGCTCGCCCATCTGTGTGTTGGCACCCTTGCCTTTTTGTCACCAAATCCGGGTGAAGACCTGACGCCTTGCCTTTCGGCATGGACCCTAGCACACTTTTCACTACATCTCGGGATTGATGTAGCGCATTGCCTTGTGGCGAGGACCCTAGCACACTTTTCGATACACCCTGGACTCGATGTAACGCGTCGCTATGAAGGGAACGCTCCAACGAAAAATCATAAAGGTTCATCACATAAGAATAGCTAATTTTTTATGGCCGATTCGCAACTCTTGACGCCAACCCTCCTCCTTTATCCTGGCTTGGGGCAGACCATGCATGCAAATACACATGGGCGGAGTTAAAAATAAACTTTTTTAATTGTTTTATATTTTTCTGACTTTTCTTTTTCTAGAAGGACGACCTCGATCATAATATTGGAGGGAGAATATCGGAGGGAGGTGGAGATTACCATTCTGATCATTGCCATGTCTAGGTAAGTTTCCCTCTCCTGTGATCATAATAAGTAGGAGTGCTTGTGAATTGAATTACATTAATTTTTGATTAAAAAAATCTGATTTCAATCATTTTAGTTTTGTTTTTTAATAATCTAACTGGTTTGAATTTAATATTAAATCTAACCAAATTATTTTGGTTTGGATTTTATTATTCGTTTTCAACTTTTGAAAAATAAACAAAAATTAATCCAGCATAAAATGTTGTATCTCATAACATAGTTCAAAGTATACATTTATATTATAAGTTAAAGATAATTTTACAATACGTCACAAAATAAATACACAATAGATAAAATATTCCAAGTTCATGCAAGTTATTGAATATATGAACATGTAACTAATTGCTATATAATCGTGAATGCATACACAACAAATTGGTCACTTTGGATTAGATTCGTTTTTATCATAGGATCCAAGATCTAATCCAAACCAATAAATTGGTTAGATTGAAAGTGAAAGAAGATGAAATGTGTTCTTTGATACATTATATTTGATATTTTTTTATTGAGTGAAATTTATATAATATTTTTCCAATCTTGTGAGGTGTTTGTTAGAGAAGTATTCATGTATTTAATGTCCAACAATATCTCAAATAAGATTATCTTTGAAAAATGATACTTCTGGTGAAAAAATCCTTGTGAATTCAACTTTGAAGTAATGAAACTAATAATAAAACATATTCAAACTAAAAACATATCATTATCATTTATAATAATGAAAAGAAAAACAGTGATGGTTTTTGCCAAAATGACCTTCTATTGTTTTTCCTATATGTGCAAGCCAACCAGAGAACAATTACCGATCCTCCATGCAATAAATGATCGCTGAAAGGTAAAGGACCCGATTAGTATCAATTATTTTACTTTAAAATAGTAGATCAGAATACTCATAAGTATTTTTAAGATATTAATAAAAATATTAAGAGTGTAATATTTTTATTATAAAAAGTTGTTTTTTACTTGTTGAAATGAAATAAAAACCACTAGCATATCTTGTACTAATGGTCCATCCTATCTTCATAAAATACCTTTTGCTTACAAAAATATATAAAATAAAATAAAATTAAAAACAACAAACTTTATTTCCATGAAAAGAGTACGTAGGTCACTAAACTTTCTTCTCTATAAATAAGATTGTGGAATTATTAGTTCTTCAAAACTAGCTAGTACTAGCCATGGTCCATCTTTCTTGCTCTCACGTTCTCCCTAGTTTTTGGCTGCTTCGTTTGACATTATTAATATTACTAGTTTCTTGCAAAACCAAGGGTTTGGTGAAACTACCACCAGATGTGTCGGTTCCAGCAGTGTTTGTGTTTGGAGATTCGGTGGTGGATACAGGCAACAACAACAACAGAACAACATCATTTGCTCGCTCCAATTTCCCACCATATGGGAGAGACTTTCAGAGTGGCATCCCAACTGGTCGATTTAGCAATGGAAAGGTTCCATCAGACCTTATAGGTACTCTCTTTTCTCTTCGCGTTCAGCCATGCACTTGTCTTGTGCTATATCTTCACTTCTTTAATTTGCATGGATCGATACACATGCAACCTTTCTATGAGGATCCTTAAATGCCAAACAGATATATATATATATCCCTAAACTGTACTATTTTCTAACAATAATGTGAAATTATAAAAGACATGATCCGAAAGAAAATAAGAAAAAGAGACATGATGAGAGTATTGGCGTGAGAAATGGGAGTGAGGAAGTCTGACTTTGGATAAAATTGGAAAAATTGACTTTCGTACGTATAAGTGACAAGAATTTACAAATCTAAGTAATGACTTAAGTTCTAATTAAAAATAATTGTAGTGTTAAATTTATTTATATGCCTGGTTCGTGACTCATTCACAAAGATCTATATCAAAATCATGAGAGCCAGCGTTAAGAGAAAGCAAAAAATAACAAAAAAAGTTTTTTTTTTTTTTTACAGTTTCTTTATTAACATTACCTTTGTTCTTTATAAAATTTAAAGTTAAATGATTATTTTGGTCCCAACCATTGATGCCATTGAGATGTGAAATGTATTTTTAAAGTTTAGATAAAAAAGTTAATAATTTTTAATTAAAATTTTGATTTGTTAATAAGAATATAATAAACATTAGTGTGCGTTTATCAATATGTAAGTCAAATGTGAAGAGTCAATTCTGCACACTAAATCATAATTAACAGAAGCAAAACTTTGTTATAATTTGAAAAAAAATTATATGTGTGGAGATATATTATATAATTTTTATAATATATATAGTACTCTACATCTACACTTTATTATATTAGTCATCTTATCAAACACTTTTTTTTCGTCTCTCTTTTTTTTTTTTGTTGCTATAGCTCTTATCTCTCTTTGTTATAAAACAACTTGTATGAATTTATTGTATAAATATACTAGTTCAAAGTAACATGCACTACTCCCATTTCACTTACCTGAGACATGTGAAGGATTCGCTTATTACTATCAATATCTAATATCTGGACACTAACTGACCCTACTGGCACGACACCGACCGACATAAAACATTTGAGAAGGACTTCTGCTGGCTTATCTGCTCTTGTATTTTAGTCAGAGATGCTAATCGAAGAAACTCTAATATTCTCATTAATAATGCCTTGTTTGATTGCAGTGACAATAAAGAGAAAGAAATGTAAAATACTATATTTTTATTATTTAATATATACTTTGCTTACAGAGAAAAAGGAAGTAAAAAAATCTAAAAACCTATATTTTTTTATAGAACAAGAGAGAATAAAATAAAAACCACACTATTGTATTAAAATAGCATAAAAAATTATTTAAAATAATTTAAGTTTATTTTAATGAAAATTCAAAATTTTAAGCAAAAAAAAGTCAACTTTTATATTTTTATTTTCCTTTTATATCTTACAATTTTAACTTATCTTCATATCAAATAATTTGCACACGAAATTAAATTTAAAAATATATGTTTACCTAAATTACTTTGAAAGTACAAAGGGTTTAACCGTTTAATTCTAATTTTCCACTTTTTATTTTAAAAAATGTGTATAATTATGGTCTCTCATTTTTTAAAAGTTAATTCAGCTTTTAATTTTTAAAATTAAGGAAATTTAGATTTTTTTTCTATTTAAAAGTCTGAAATTATTATTTTCTTTGGAGTTTTTTGATGACATTGAGATGTGAAATATTTTTTAAAATTTATATTAAAAATGATTTAGTAAAAAGTTAATGAAGTTTTTGAAGGAATTTATAAGAAATTATGTTAAGATTTGAAGAGGGGAATTGTGATTTTTAAATTAATAAAATTTGAAAGAATTTAAGAATTGAAAAGGGGTAGTTGGTATTTTATTTTAAATAAAATTTAATGTTTTGATTTGTGAGTTTTGAATTAAAAATAGTTTAATCAGTTTTGTATGTTTTGGGTTTAAAAAAAGAATATAAGAATTCTAAATAGAAAAAAAATAGAAATAAACCGATACTTTGACTTTCTGAGGCCTAGCAACTAGCAAGTAGCGACTCTTGTTTCCAATATATACTAGAGTATCAGTTCTGATTTTGTCACAACTGCTATTTCATCTTTATATTTTTTTTTGCTTACATTATTCATTACATATTTAATGATTTTAACAGCGTTGAATCCCCTCACTATATTTTCTTACTTGTTTTACATGATAAGTATTGATTTTGTGTTTTTTGTTTTCAAGGTATTAAACATACTTTTTCATTCAATTTTTTTATATAAAAATTGAAAAATGATAGAAAAAATTATATGCAGACACATCCGCCCCCAACCACCCACAACTTTATATCTGCTTTTCCACTGATTTCACAAGTCATACTAACGTGTGTACTTTATATATAGTGTTTATTGGCCCAGGCATGCTGGGATCAGGATATCTGACAAATTAATACATGTTATTGATTATGGGACCGGATGGTAGTAATAATACATATATTAAAATTATAAATTAAATAACTGATACTACTATTTAATTTAGAGTATTCATTCCCTCTCGTTATATGGTTATGCATGTGAGTGGGACTGATTGGCTGGTAACATATATAATAAAATCACTAATTTAGGTATCAGGTTTGATTCCTAATTTAGGTATGAAGTTGTAAAGAAAGATTAATTAGGTATCAAATAATAAGAAGCTTGAGAACTAATACTATATATTTACTTGATCATTTCGCTGGTAGTACCTAGTCAGTTTATTTTACATGTGCATGGATTCTTGCTGAATTCTTTTGTAATATTGTAACAAAACAGTTGAAGAATTGGGCATTAAGGAGCTTCTGCCAGCATATTTGAAACCCAATCTCCAATCTAGTGATTTGATCACAGGGGTCTGTTTTGCTTCAGGTGGCTCAGGCTACGACCCTTTGACATCAATATTAGAGGTACTATTACTATGTACTCTATAGTTGAAAAAAAATTAAATAACAGCATATTTTCATTTGCATAGTTTGAACTATTTGTTATCTAATAACGTACCTGTTGATTATAACCAGTCATCTATGCCATTAACTGGCCAACTGGAGTTGTTCAAAGAATACATAGGGAAACTAAAAGGAGTAGTTGGAGAGAACAGAGCAAAATTTATATTAGCCAACAGTCTATTCGTTGTAGTAGCAGGCAGCAGTGACATTTCTAATACCTATCGCACTAGATCTCTGCTCTATGATCTTCCTGCTTACACTGATCTTTTGGTCAACTCAGCTTCTAATTTCTTGACGGTAAGATATATAGTGCATTAGCTGATGAGTGTGTTTTGTTTAAATTATTAAAAGAAACACCTATACTAAACACAAAGTTAGTTCAAGCCTCGGCTCATAACTCTAATGGCACACTTACAAAAAAAGTATAAATTAATAGATAATGACTTTTATTTATTTATCATGATGCTAATGGTTAGTTGGTTAATTTTATTAACAAGAAGATTAAATTCATGATTTTTTTAAACCACTCAACTAACATTATATCTTCACATAAATAGATAATGATTTAATCTTTGTTAGTATAAATTTTATTTAATAAAAATTATATTGTTGATATAAGTGGAATAAATTTATATCAATGTAATATCATACTATCATGTTATTATTATTATTATTATTATTATTATTATTATTATTATTATTATGGACAGTAAAATTAACAAAAAGAAAAAGACAAGATTCAATTCACCTGATATGTATATTTTTTTGCAATATTTATTACGTCAAATTTATAATATTTGCTTCAGAGTGACACGCATTGAAAGCTATATAACACCAAACATGCTATGTGTTTTTTTGTTACCATATTGTCTGGGAATTCAAATCCAACATTAATTTATAATTTTATTGATATAAAAAATAACATATAATATTAATATAAATCTACAATATTTACATCAATATTTTTGTTACATAAAAGATATTAATAAAATAATATCAATAAATAATTTTTTTTTGATAAGTGACAATTTATTTTAGTAGCATATACATACTAGTAATTCAGAACATAAACGTACGTTCTTGGATCTTTAATGCTGTGTGCATTGATTCATTGAATTTATTAACTGACCAAAACTTTTTTCCTGGTGTATGAAATGAAAGGAAATAAATGAGCTGGGTGCACGGAGGATTGCAGTATTCAGTGCACCCCCAATTGGGTGTTTGCCATTTCAGAGAACTGTGGGCGGAGGAATAGAAAGAAGATGTGCTCAAAGGCCCAACAACTTGGCCCAGTTATTTAACACCAAATTGTCCAAAGAGCTCGATTCCCTCAACCGCAACTTTCCCACTAGCAGGAACGTTTTCATCAATGTTTACGACCCTCTACTTGACATCATCACCAATCACCAAAAATATGGTACTAGTAATTCTTAAACTCACAAAGTTTCTACTCAAGCCTTAAAATTAAACTAGAGTTTCACTTAATTATCTTTACCTATGCATTGCATGGCAGGAAAGTCATTTGCACACTAATTAAAATCTTCAAGGTGGATAGATTTCAATTTGTTAATTGAGTTAACAATAAAAATTATTTATTAATATACAGACTTAATTGCATTTTTATCCCTAATTTTTAACTTTTTGAGAAATTTTACTTCCAACAAATTATTTTAGCGCCTTTTACTCCCAAATTTTTAGTGATTTTTACTCCCCCGTCATTTATTCATTAATCAACACAAAAGTTGGGAGTAATTTAAAAAAAAAAAAATTAAAACTAGGGGAGAAATTTGCCAAGAAATAAATAATTGGATGTAAAATTTGTCAAAAAAATAAAAAAATAAAAAAAGTTAGGATAAAAAGTACAATTATGTTTAATGGGAGTAAAATTCCTAAGTTTCTTAAAAATTAGAGGTAAAATGTGTCAACTTAATTTGTTGAGCTAAAAATTAAAGAGTTGAAGGTGAAAAAATACAATTAAGCGTAATATATATTATATAATAAAATAATACTTTAATTTTTGGGAAAAAATTTGTCTCAAATAAGTGTTATATATTTTCTTAAATATTAGTATTATATATTCATGACTTTAACTTTTGTAAAATGTTTCCTTCTCCGATGGCTTACAGGATATAAAGTTGGAGACACAGGATGCTGTGGCACAGGCAGAATAGAGGTTGCAATATTATGCAACAGTTTCGATTCCACCTGTCCCAATGTTCGCGATTATGTCTTCTGGGACAGTTTTCATCCTACAGAAAGCGTTTACAAGAGGCTCATAACTCCTATTCTTCAAAAATATCTGTACCTATTCAAGTGAGCAGTCATTTTTAAGAAATAAAAGCTTCAAACTTGTGGGTGGCTTTTAGGTTTGGTTAATTGGGCACTTGGTTGGTAGATCCAAATAACTTTGTTAGTGAGTATGATTCTAAGTAATTTGTTACAATTATATCGATTGATATTACTTAATTATTAGATTAAATGTTATATTATTAATATTAATTATGAAAATCAGTTTTATGGTATTTTAATTCATCAATATTGCTTGAATTTATTATGTGAGTGAGTTTATGATGGATTCTTGATATTTAAATGAAGACTCATATTTTCATTTTATGATTACAAAATTATTGTTCTATTAGATAATTTTGTCCGTGACACACTGAAATCACATTATTTTGAAAATTTTAGGTGTCGACATAAATATGATTGTTATTTATGATTCTTTTGAAGATAACATGTATGAATTTTATCTTCTCTTTAATTACATGTAATCTACAATCTAGATACTTTGTAGTCACATTCCACGCATTCACTATTACAATTAGATCATCATGTTCTAATGATTGAAATGTTCTTATTTTATTTTATAATTTTATAAAGATTGAAAATAAAATTAACGGTTCGGATTAAAGTTTGCTCATCTCTTAGTGCAAAGAATCCATATCTATTTTCTAACCCTTTTATAATTGTTATTATATGTTATGAACATGCTATTATTGTACGTCACTTTGCCAATAAATTTTATCAATTGGTACTAGAGCTAAGATTAATATATGTTACATCAAAAGATTTATATATGTTAATGTTGTTTTTGCATTATACGAACATTCAAAATTTAGATAACATCAAATCTTATATTTTTTTCTTCATTTTAATTTTTGGCCAAAATTAGTAAAAAAAATTAGAAATTTTTTTTATCGTAGGATGTTTGTAAATTTATGTGATGGACATATCTCATTGTGCATATTAAAACAATTTTATTGTTTTCCACTAATTATAATGCCTGCTTTTTTTATATAACTTTGAATGAGATCAATTTTCAGAACTAACAAATTTATGGATTTGGGTTTGATCAATATTGACTTAGCTTTAAGAGAAAAAAGAGCCTCCATTTCTTACTATTGAGTTTATTGCTGTCATGGGAGGTTTTCTGAGAGATATGAGCACTAAAACAAAAGTGTGTCTGATGGTGACAAAATTCACCATAAAAACAGCCTATAAGACAGAGCATTTCAAATAATCATAGTGCTAAGACTTTCTAAAAATCCGGTGGTGAAAATCTTAAGACTTCTTATTATTATTAGAAGTTTAGGACCTTTTATATGACTTATGAAAGCCATTGTTTTCCTTATTTGATTACACCATATATGATGGTCACCGTGTTCGTGAACATGTGTGCTAAAGATGACATAATTTTTTGCAAACTGAAGATGACATTTATATTATTTATTCTTTCTTATCAAAGGGACTCATATTTATGTTATTCATGACATAATATTTACACTTTTTACAAATATTACTAAAATTAGTTTTCACAATGATTTTTTATATATTAAAAAAGACTTAAAAAAGATGGGCGGTGAGAAGAGTAAAAAGGGTGGATAAAGTGTGCAATTGACCATTCTATTTTCTCCTTCCATCTCTTGGGCGATACGAGCATTTCCTTTGGTCCGGTTATTTCAGCTTGGGGTAAAAGTTTCTGCCCTTCCATTATTGTTTTCTGTATTTTCCATTGTATTATAGAAAGCCATTCCAAAATACATTCTATTTTCCATATTATAATGAGAAGTGCAGAAAACAATAGTGAGAGTGCAGGAAGCAACAACCTAGTTTCGGCTTTTCTTAATTCTTCTGCTGGGCTACTCATTTGAGCCTAATGCGTACTTTACTTTTTCCTTGGCAAAAAAATTTATTTATTGTAGTTTTAAAAAATAATTATCAAAATATTGCAGTTCAAAACGTATTTACAAATCTATGGCAACAAAACGCGTCCAAATAAAACGTGATTAAACACGTTGAGCCTGCACGTGATTAAACACGTCCATATAGGATGTGACTCACCCCCAAACACGTCCATATAGGACGTGACCCAGCCCCAAACACGTCCATATAGGACGTGACCTTGCTAACCCTATAAAATCTCATTTCAGCCAAAATCCTCTCATTTGCACATTCTCTTCATCTGTCTAAGTTTAGTTTCTCTGCCTTCTCTCTAGAATCGGAGGTAGCTTTGAGTGTTTTTTGCAGCGAAGCTCTGTCGCTTTGTCACTCAAGTAAGTGTTGCTAAAATATATGTTTTTTTAAATAATATGAAATATGTTATATTGTTGTGTTAGATAATTATTATTGATATAGAAAATTGTTAGTGACTTAGGTTTATTAGAAATGGTTAGTTGTTTAGTGTGATAGATTTATTATATTACAATACTATTAGTTAGTGAATTAGCTTATTATTAAGAACCTGTGTAAGGTGATTACCTAGGTTACATTGGTTTAGGATTTAGGTTAGTATTAGTTGGTGACATAAGTTTTCATTAGTTACTTAGGTAGGTTATGACCATTATTTAGTTACTTAAGTTATGATACGCAGGTTATAACCAACAAAAAATAAGGGTAAAGATATTAGTAGTATTTTATTTAGGTTATCAGTTAGTAGCGGCATAAGGTATGACCTAGGTTACGTAGGTTTTACGACCTAGGTTACATAAGTTATGGCTATTTTTCAACCACAATATTATTAGTTAGTGACGTTGGTTTTATATGGCTTAGGTTTTATGACTATTTTTGTTAGAAGTCTTTTATATTGGACGTACCTAAGATATATATTTATTT
>CM023954.1:37176608-37201608 GCA_013407115.1 Glycine latifolia
GGTTAGAATATTACTAGTTAGTGACTTTGGTTATTTTGTAGGTTAGAATATTACTAGTTAGTGACTTTGGTTATTTATTTGATTAGAATATTACTAGTTAGTGACTTTGGTTATTTATTTGATTAGAATATTACTAGTTAGTGACTTTGGTTATTTTGTAGGTTAGAATATTATGGCCGAGTCATCATCGTCTGAGTCACCTCGTTCTGCTTATGACCGTGAGCATGCGCCTACCGATCCCACGACACATGTTCTCTCTGGACCATACAGATGGGATGTACTTAGGAGGCGTAGGCAACGTACTCATATCTCACAGGCAGTTTGGAATGACGAGACAATGAGGGAGCTAAGGATTCAACGTGGACGTAGGGGTAGTGGACCTCCACCAGACGATATTCCACCCGTAGTCGCACAGTATTTGGCTGAGGATGATTTCTTACATGTGGCTCGTATGAAGTTTATGCAGGTATCGATTTAAGAATGCTGTTATGTTTAATGTCTTGAAATTTTAATGTTCAAATTGTTGGTTTCAATCATAGTGAATGTTGAAGTTAAAAATTGATTACCTTTTTGTAATTTTTCAGGTGGATGCTGGTCTAATCAATGCTATGGTTGAGCGGTGGAGGCCGGAGACACACACTTTCCATATGCCACAGGGTGAGATGACGATTACCTTGCAAGATGTTGCAGGTATTCTAGGATTGCCTACTGATGGGCAAGCCGTTACCGGACATACGTACGCAGATTGGGTAGACTTGTGTAATGAGGTTTTTGGTAACGGCCCTGATCCGCAGGCAGAGTTATCCATTGGCAGTTTGAGGTTGTCATATTTCGATAGAGTGTATCCTTCATGGGATGCAGTTGCTGGTAACCCTCAAAATGCGATATACTTCACGAAGGCTCACATCGCACGGATGTTAGGATCTTGGATCCTTTGCGACAGATCGGGGGGGAGCGTAGTAGGATGTCGCTACATCTCCGTACTTGTTGGCGACTTTGCTGATATTGGTTCCTACAGCTGGGGGTCTGCGGTTCTGGCACATTTGTTTAGACAGTTGTGCAAATGCACAGACCCTGATAGGAAAGACATTGGTGGTTGCACTGTTTTGCTTCAGATTTGGGCGTGACTCAGATTTTCACCAATTGCTCCCCCATTGCCTGCTCCATCTGAGCCAGACCACCACTTCAGACACAGGTATGCTTATTTTGTATCACTTGAATGACCATGTATTTATGCGGACCACAATTAACAATTGGATGTTTAATCTGGGTATTAGATTCAATGCTCTAAGTCGTCGCTTCCGTGTGTACCCAGTGAGTTGGCATCGAGATAGGCTAAACAGCCTAACTAGAGATGAGGTATGCTTTTTAAATGAAATGTATTTGTGGATGAATGGATGTTAATATGTAATTGACTTGTATATATGATTTAATTGTGTAGGTGGTTTGGCAGCCTTATGGTTATTACGATTTTCTTGGTGCATCTGCTGAGACACAGCATTTGTGGATGGCTAGGACGCCTGTTATTTGTTTCCACGTTGCTGAGTTTTCACAGCCTGATAGATGCATGCGACAATTCGGGCGGGATCAACCAATACCTCACAGGGCGGGAAAATTGAAAGGTGTTCATGATTATACCTTTCGGGGTAAAGGCTAGGAAAATTGGGCTCGGAAGCTGAGAAAATTTATTCAGAGATGGAATAGGAGAGCTGAACATGTTGAAGTGCCTCCTGCAATGCATGGTCTGATGTCACCGAACCATGAGTACATGGTGTGGTACAGACTTTCCAGCAAACGATATGTGACAAAGCGGGGTGCCAAATTAGCGCGTTGTGTAAGTCATTTAGTCATAATATTGTTTTTACCATTATTTTAAATTGTTATTTATGTAAATATGCTGTGACTTATAGGTTGATGGTCTGGAAAATTTGTATTTTGTCACGTCAGCTGAGCAATTTGAGAGCTACGGGAGGGACTATGTACACGACGAAATAGGTCATCTGATTGCTGTTTTCAGAGAGTCCGCTCGGCTGGAGGAGGCAGGGCCAGAGGCACCGCAGACCCAGCTTCCGGAGGAGCCACAGTTATCCATCGATGTTGGGCGTCGTGCTAGAGAGGGACGAGGGTTAGGACGCCGTCGACGACCTATTACTCCAGTTTCCGAGCCTATTCATGCACCCAGGCCATGCACGAGTGGATGGATAAGGCCACCCTACATTGGTCATGAGTACGATGTTCATCAGACGTATTACGACCCTACCCAGGCATAGGACGATACATGTTATCGGCCAGAGCCACCACAGATGGACCCAAAAGGCCAGGATGCGTACCATGTCAGTCCAGTCTCGATGCCATTCGGGGACTAAGCTGGGAGCAGTAGTCAGGGCACTCATTTTTGGGATGATGATAATGTAGATCCTGTAGCCCACATAAATTTTGACGTTAACTATCCTGCAGACATGCCGGTCGAGGACAGTCCAGCTCCATATCATGTTGCTGAACAGTTTTCGCGTGGACGTGGTAGACGCAGATTGCCAGATCGCCAGGCGCGTCATGTACCGTGGCCTCCTCCTTCTTAGACTTGATATTTTGTTTTTCTATTTCGTTTCCATAATGATATTTTTGTATGTAATTATGAAACCTTTTTTCATTATCGACATTTTATTATCGCCTTTATTACTATGGACATTTTATATATTTGTGATGGACATTTGTTGTCGACTATATCGGTTATGGACATTTATTTATCTCGTAATATTTGCGATGAAAACTTATTGATGTTATAAGTCCCAAATGACGCATGATTCACTGTCACTTGAAAATGCTCTTTTGTCAGATACAGTGATTTTTGGTCCAATAATGTAGACTAGGACTAGCAGAAATTTAAAGCGTACACTAAAAAGACATATTTTATATTATACAAACTCAATAACTCAAATAAAATGTTAAAGAGACCCTCTGCCTGAGTACTTTCCTTCTTTTATCACATTCTAGATCTCATAAGTCTTTTATACTTTTGGCAGAAATAAAAATGTCAGAAGCTTATTCATTTAGTCACCTGAACCTGAATGACATTGACAACTCCAGTCACGAATGACAACACTTTCTGGTCCTTTAAACAACAACATTAAGAAAAGATGAACAACAGCATGAACAAATTATGAGGTAGTTGGACGAGTAGGACAATTACGACGACTATGACCACGTAATCTGCATATACCACACCTAGTGCCAGTCTGACTAGTCTCAACTTCGTCCATCTCATTACGTATTCTAGTTGAATTTGGACGACCCTTTGCACGCAACATAGCCATGTCAGGTATCACCACTGGATCTGTACTAGGTGGAATTGCTTGCTCATCACCAATAGGCTGCCATGGAAATGAATAAGCTTGAACCAAGTTTGATATAAGGAATACGTCATCCACATATTGTGACGGTGACTGACGAACATGTAAAGCGGCTGCTGTGGCATGACTACAAGGATACTTGAATGCCTTAAATTTTCCACACTGACAAAATCGCTCAGCGAGGTTTACCGAATAGGATTTGTCGTAACCATCGTCAACCTCAAATACAGATTGTTCAACATTATATGTACGAACATAATGAGCAGTAGCATTGGTCTCATTAGCCTTCAACATAGCAACAACATTTTTGCAATGAAGTGAAGGACCTTGTAATTCATTAAGAGCCGCTTGCCCTCTGCAAACAAAATATTCCACCAATCTGCTATATGTGTGCTTAACCAACGCAATTATTGACATGTTTCTTGCACCTTTTAACATCCTGTTTACAGACTCGGCCAAATTTGTAGTCATATGTCCATACCTGCGTCCCTCAACATCATATGCACGTGTCCACTTTTCCTTCGGGATGGCATCAATCCAGTTTGCTACCTCAGGACTAACATCACGAAAACTTGCAAGGGCTACCTCAAAATGAACAATAGACGGCATATAACCTGCACACAAATTTAATAACATTAAAATTTACAACTAGATGCATAATTAATTGATGAAGTTCTTAACCATACCTAAATTCATAACCGCTTTCTTCAAATTTTCATTTTTGAACTTTTGATTAAAATTGCTCGCAATATGACGAAGGCAAAAGACATGATAAGCATGCGGTGGTTGCCACCCACGGTGCCTCTCAACTGCATACAATATGCTTCGATGCCGATCAGAAATAAGACAAATATTTGTCTTCTGTGTAACATGGAAGCGAATGTTATCCAAAAAGAATTCCCAAGCTTCCAAGGTCTCACCCTCAACAACAACAAATGCAAGAGGCAAACATTCATTATTCCCATCCTGAGCTGTGGCAACCAACAATTTTCCTTTGTACTTTCCATATAATTGAGTGCCATCAATTTGAATAACCGGCTTACAAAAATTGAAAGCCTCACAACATTGTCTGAAGGTCCAAAAAATGCGCTCAAACACGCGTTTTCCATGAACGATTCTATGAGCAACATAATGATTTCTTGTTTGAAGTTGATAAACAGAACCTGGTGAAAACCGAAGCATATATTCACACCACCTTGGCAAAAATGCATACGATTCCTCCCAATCACCGTAGATAATTGCTATTGCCTTCTGCTTTGCATACCATGCCTTTCTGTATGAAACTTTGTATCCATATGAATGAGTTATCCTTTCCTGGATGAGTCCAATTGAACATGATGGATCATGCTTTATCATCCCTAATAATAAAATAATAATCACGTTATCATTAACAATAATAATAATAACAATAAAATCATTAATTCTCATCATTATTATTTCATCCAATAACTTACCTAGTATGAGTGAAACAATAACATTAGTATCAAGTTGTCTGTGGTCCTGGGAAATGCGATCATTTAAGCAGATGTGATCCCCACCCCATTTGGTGACCACCCATCTTTGACCGTACATTGGTTTCATTACCCTAACCCTCCACGGACAATTCTGATCATGCGCATGACATTTGATGCTTAACTTTGTCGACGTACTTTCAACCACAACACCTTCTTGATGCTCCCTCATGAGGTTCCGCTTGATTGCCATTTGCACATCTTCTTTTGATGCAAATTCCTGTTTCAGAAACAACTTATTCCCTAATACCCATGGACCCTCAACTGAACCTGATCCAGTGCCAGAATCTTCTTTACTCGGATGATCCCAATCAATGTATGTATAATGTGGGATTCCATCCCAAAAAGCGTTATTAACCTCGCCTACATGTGCAATTTCCCATTTTTATTACAAATAAATACATAAAAAATAAACAAACATATTTGTAAATAACCCTAAGATACCTTGACATTGTTGCGGTAATTCAGACTCCCCTGCATCCACTTGTGATTGGGTTTCATGCTCTCTCACCACTGGGTAGTGTACTTGTATTTGACTTGCGCTTCGACCATCATCCTCATCATTGTCCGAAGCACTTGCATTCTCGGCAAGAAGACGATCTTCCATTACGATGTTTTCATCATCATCATCGTCGATATCGTCATCCATAACCCAAGTAGGGTCATTTTCATCTTCCACAAACAAATTAACAATTGGAGCAGCTGATGCTCCACTAGAATAATTGAACTCAACTGACCTCATTGGTAAAACCACATCCTCTACTCCAACAAAATCCACGTACAACTCTAAGAAGTTTTTCCTTGATTGGTTCAAGAATTCACATATTACAAATTCTACGTCTTCGTCGTCAATTACTTTCATGCTGATATATTTATCATCGAACCATATTCTTGCAGTGACCTTACTAATACATTGATTACCTTCCAGACCTAACTTTTCAATGATTTTTCCATGCAATTCGTCAATGGTTGAATTGCGCTTGATACGTGTTCCTCTTTTTTCTCCTTCAAAAACAACACCACGTTGGCTCTCAGTTTTGCTACCATTATGATATAAAACAACACGAACAAAATCACCGTCTCCAGAAATTTTTTTATATATCACCAACTACAAAAGTAGAAAGATGACAGAAATATGGTTGACAGGAGCACGATCAAGCCTGTAACACATAAAAATCTATAAGCATATCGTAAAACTAACAATATACATACATTGATAATTAAAAAATAATGATAACCTAACTCACTAACTAACAAGGTCATACGTAACCAACTAATTAAAACCTAGGTCCTACGTAACCAATTAATTAAAACTTAGGTCATAACCTACGTAACTAACTAATTAAAACCTAGGTCCTACGTAACTAACTATTTAAAACCTAGGTAATAACCTACATAGTTAACTAATGAAAACCTAGGTCATAACCTACGTAACTAACTAAGGAAAATGTATGTCATAAAACCTAAGTCATATTAGAACAAAACTTACTTGACTGACAAAGCTTCGTTGCAAAAAAAAACCTCAAACACATACTCGAACCTTGAGAGAAGTCAGAGAAACTAAAGCTAGGGAGATGGAGAGAATGCCCAAATGGTTCAAATGGTTGAAAAGGGAATTTAAATAGGGTAGCAAAGTCAAGTCCTATTTGGACGTGTTTGGGGCTCAGTCACGTCCTATATGGACGTGTTTAGGGGTGAGTCACGTCCTATATGGACGTGTTTAATCACGTGCAGGCTCGACGTGTTTAATCACGTTTTATTTGGACGCGTTTTGTTGCCATAGATTTGTAAATACATTTTGAACTGCAATATTTTGATAATTATTTTTTAAAACTACAATAAATAAATTTTTTTGCCCTTTTTCCTTTCCTTTTTGTAAGATATCTAATGGATCATAGACTTGGTGGCTCATAAATCGAAGTTGGGGAAGGAGTTGGCCTAGTGTGGTAAGTGGCAACCTTTATCTTGATTGCTTGACTAATGTTAGTTGGAAATTGGTGATATATGACTGTGCTCTTTGCAATTTATAGTGTGGTGCTCGAGTTTTTTTTTTTTCCTTTTCTTTTCTTTTTTTGAGATTAGGGTGAAATTGATTTAAAAGTTTGGCTGAAAATTTTTATAGTAGAAGTTATATATCTACTAAGAGTGTTAATAACACACTTTCAGATACTATCTATGCGACATATTTTATTATTTTTTATTTTTTTATAATATTTGCTAAAATTTATTAAAAATTACAAAATTAGAAAAAAATATAGTTAAATTAATAGTCCACAAAAATTGGTTAAATCAAGACATATAAAAACTGAAAACTGTATTAGGAACAGTTGAAAGATATTAAAGGAGTAACTATTAGTAGTTTTTTATTTATAAGATGGAGTAACCATATTAGTTAGTTGCATATGCTTTTGTATCTATATGTTTGTATGGACTAATATATATGATGAATAATTTGAGAATGAGAATGGTTAATCTCAACTGTTAAATTAAAATGAAAAATTAAGATTAAAACATTTTAAAATTAAAATGAAAAATTAAGATTAAAACATTTTAAATTCATATTAAAACTCATTTAATCATAAAATTTTTATAAAATTTATTCAACGAAAAATTAAATATATTAAAAATTTAATTTACATTAACAGCGACAATCATGTTGATGACAACGACAATAATAACAATAATGATTATATTGATGGTGACAATGGTTAATAATCATGATGGTGGTTGTAGTGAAAAAATGGTCATGAAATGATAAATTTGAAATATTTTAAGATGTCATAAATTAATATTTAAAATATTTGATTTTCTTTTTGATAAATTTTTTTATAGAAATTTTATAATTAAATGAGATTTTAATTTTAATTTAAAATATTTTAATCTTAAACTTTCATTTTAATCTAACAATTAATATTAAACATTTTTATTCTCATAAAAAAATAATCATTTTTATATGATAAGTTTTTCTATATATGTTTATATTCTACTGTTAATTATTAGTTTCTTGTCTTATAGAGAGAAAATTCTAATTTTTTCTTGGAAGTTTATCTCCTGTAAATCCTGCTGCAAATGCCCCACCTGCTGCGGCAGCTGATCCAACAAATGTCAATCTAATAAACCACATGAATAGATAATAATACTAATAACAGTATAACAGTAATAAACAATGGCAATCTACCCCAAACATAAGAAAAGAAGTATATGTAATGGCTAGAAACAGTGTGCATGGTGAATTGACTCAAGAGGAGAATTTGTAAGGAAATAAAAACTATTGGAAGAACATGTCCGATGACAAATTTCGAAGAAACTCTAATAACAATTATTTCAATCAATATCCAATATTCAGCATGACCCGACTAAGCACATGCATGGAAGTGGACTCATTGTGATGATGGAATCATTTGCATGACTTGTGTTCATACAAGAGAACACTCAGACGTGATGACAAAAAGATTGTCTCGACAAAACTTGATTTCATTTGCTAATTAGATACAATCAACATCTAGCATCTAACTTGACGGCAAATAGGCAAATGCTGAAAACGTATTTATTAAATACTACACTTTATCAATTAGAATCCCAATTAAATAGGTGAATTTTTTTATTCTGAATTTTTCTTATAAGCAAAAGATTTCATTACTATTAAGTAATAACAGTGCTTGGGTCAAAGCATCCAATACAAAAGTAGCACAGTCAAAGTGTAGCTTAGTGCTGCTGGATCAAAATACATGGTAATTAGCAAACTTCCCTTATAACAATGACCTACCATCAAATATAACTAACCGTATATCACCATAAGAAAAAGAACCTATGATAAAGCACAACTCTTTTAAGGAGAGAAACAATTTGGGAAATACATGCTCTGCATTCATATTCGTTCACGTATTCGTGAATTTGAACTTTTGAACAAATATTTATTTTTTAAATTAAATTTATCGAGATAAATTATGAGTAGTCTAATCTATATTTAACGATTTTGATCAGTTGAATGCGTGAATTTTTTGACCGCAGGAAATCCGAATCCAATTTGTTGACTTGGTAAATCAAGTGAGGCTGTTTGCGTGGCCCAAGTGATTGTGGTCACTGATTCAACTACTCCAACCAAATCATTAAAATAAAACTCAATTAAAGCCAGAATAGAAAAAATCTATATAATTAACCAGAATAAAAGTTACTCTTATCCCCTTTTGAATTTCACAAACATCTCCCCCACCCCCCCTTCTTTTACGGATGGCACCACTTTTAACATAAAGCGTGGAGTAAACATTTTGCAGCTGTTTGGGAAAAGCACATTAAAAATATCCCCAAAATCTATTTGATGTGGGCCATGAAGAACTCCCTTTGATTTTACTCGTAATTACACTCTCTGTCCACTTACACGTAAACCACTTCCTTCCCATCCTCTTCCAAACTTCGTACAACGATATTTATCACCAGTACTCACCCAACCAGAGACGAGATAATAGAAATCACCCTTAATTTTATTCCACTCCCAAAAATACAACCTACTTCTCTTCTAAAATAAGTATTACATTAACTTTTTTATATAAAATTAATTGTTTTTTCACTAATATCTCTAATAAATATCAATTTAATTTTTGAATCTAACATTAACTTTTTAATTGTATGCTTTAAATTTTGAATTCCCAAAATCAATGATGTGTTATATAAGTCAAATTAGTTTTGTAGGTTAAGTAAAATCTTTTAATTTTTTTCAAACTTAATTTTAGCTGGAACACTATTTTTTAAAATATTATATTTATATTTTCAAAATGACCTAAAAGTAATTTTTAAATTTAAATTGATGATTTTATTATTAAATTTTGAAATTATTTTTCAAAATGGTGATTTTTTTAAATTAATTCCATGAAAAATAAACATATGGTTGGTGGAATGCTCCTGTTACCCAATAAATAAGTAGCGTCTCCTTAATTATTGGGGCCTAGTAATCGAAGTTGGATATAATTTGGTTTGAATTTTTAAATATTATTTGATGGTTACAGATACAACTGACACCTAACTCAGACATTTTATTTATTTGATATTCTACACTAGAATTGCTCTCATATGAAAACGATGTAACTTAATTATATTCTTCCCAACTCATCTTTTATATTTTATGAATTTTATCACTTATTTTTTAAAACAAAAATGCTTAATTATAACACAGAGATAAAATGCGTAAATTTTTGAAAACTTGGTGGCAAAATACAAATTTGAAAGTTGAGTAAAAAATATATATGTAAAAAAGTCAAATGGTAAAATATACAGCACTACGAAGATGACATGAATTAATTACAGCATTGTCATTAGCGCGCATTGTTATATATATACGAGGGCTTCAAAATATTTAATCGGAATAACATTGTGATCTCATCTTTGCAAAATTGAGCTTATTTTGTTGCCACACATAAATCAGTCTCATATGACAAGTGAACTTAATTGTTTGCTTCTGATCAATTTAGTTGTTTTCATAAATGGAAGTGTTAATTAAGAATATCATGGTTTTGGCAAATGCTGAACACTGAACAATATGAATTTGATCACCTTTAACGAAAATGAAGGAAAGTGGCTCCTATATAGTAATGACGTGTGTACTGGATTGCGGTTCCAGTTGGATGAACATGAACTGTCCCTTGCAAATGATGAGTTCTCTATTAGAATATTAGTCTATTTAATGCTATTTCGTTAAAAATTTACTATAAGAAAAAGGAGAGTGCTAACATTAATCTCAACGTAACAATGTTGCGTTACTAGAGTTCGTTGTGCCTGAGTTGATATCTAATCTAAGGGATATTAGTTTTTTCTTTGTCTTTTTTAACTTTTAATATCAGTTCCTCAATGTAGTTTTTTCATCCTTAATTATAATGTTTTTTTTTTTTTACAAATTTATTTATTTCTTTTCATAAGATCATTTTTTAATTTTTAGATGTATTAATTATTTTTTTATATATCTTTATTTAATTATTTTCTCTTAAACATTAATAAAAAATAATTAAGTGAATAAAGAAATAAAATATAATTTTAAAATGATAGTATAAATAATTAACAACTTTAATGTAATTAATTATTTTTTTAATAGGCAGTCATATAATTTAATATAAGAGAGACAAAATATTTAGTTTTGGTGGAGAGAGGCCGGAGAAACAAGCTGCTGCTGGAAATTAAGGATTCTGACTCTTAACTCTCTCTATATAAATATATATATTGGCATAATCTTTATGTTGCACTACAATAAATGTTTTTAATACTAGAAACTACTGTTTTTAAGTATTATATATATACTTTTTAATGTGTTACTTTTTTTTTGTCTACAATAAATGTACTAGTACGTATAGAAATTAAGATAAGTAATTTTCAAAGCAACTGCCAACTGGTGGTCACGGAAATGAAGCCATCGCTTCACTTACACAGATAGCTCGAATTGAATTGCTGTCCAATTGTTTTATCATCAACAATCTGAGCCATAAAAAATATCACTTTTATATAATATAAATATAATATAATATAAAATAAAGGCACTCATAGATAGTATAAAGCTATACTAATATATATTACAGTTTGATATGATGATAAAATTCGATTCACTACAGTTCTATAAAGAACATCACAAAATCTGAGCCAAAAAAGTACACAACTCACAAATTGAACCAATATAGTTGAACCTGTAGGAGAGTGATGAAAAATTACAGTTTCACATTCAACACGATCTTGACAAGTGACCTGAAATATGAGCAGAGACAGTTTCTCTTTGGATTCTTTCTGGTTTGCCAATCGTCTTGCATTAAATTAAATAAGAAACTTAAAAAGACAAGAGGATTGATTCCATCAATCAATATTAATTGTTACTATATCTCTTTCAAACTTTAAAGTATATATAGATTTTTTAACATACACAGTTACGTACGTGCACTTGTTTTTTTAATACGAGTGTGTTAAAAGACTATGATATTATTAGTGTATTTTAAGAGAATATTTAATTATAACTTGCTAATACAATATTTTTTGACGAAAAATATTTTTAGCAACATAAATAAAAATATTGTTTTATAATAATTTTTAATTGTAAGTATGAGAAAATGAAAAAAATAATGGTTGAGCTTGAGCAAACCATTATTTTGACATTTAAAATTGTATATATTAGTCACTTTAATCCTTAATTTTATAAAAAAAATTAGTTTCATAATATATTTTCCGCTTTAATATTTTAGTATAAAATAATAATAAAATAAAATAAAATAAAAATGTATTATAATGAATGACTTTTTATATAATAAAACTAATAATGAAATGAAAATAATTATAAAATTTAAATTATATTACTGAAATTTGTTTATTTTCAAAAATTAACATAAGAATTTGCTCATTAATGGCTTGACAGAATCGTCAAACTACAATGATAAGTTCAGTTTTGTTGACTTTGTATATATGCAATAAATGAGCTAAAACAGAGAAGGATACACTGATGCTGTCATACACTTTATGGTGTAACTGTATAAGATATGAATTATAAAAATATATAAGATGCTATGTTTGATCATCCTTATCTTTATCATTTCAGAAAAAAGTAGCTGAACCAACAAGTACACAAAAACCCCAGTTATAATATATGGTTCTTTTTATGAAGATACCTTTTCCTCCTCATCTTCCTTCCTCACTGCTCCATTTCATATTATTATTATTGTTTTTTATTGTGTGTAAAACAAGGGCAGTTGTGAAACTTCCGCCAAATGTTTCAGTTCCAGCCGTGTTGGTGTTTGGAGATTCTATCGTGGACACCGGCAACAACAATAACAACTTGGGAACAACGGCTCGGTGCAATTACCCACCATATGGTAAAGATTTTCAGGGAGGGAAACCAACTGGTAGATTTAGCAACGGAAAGGTTCCATCTGACTTTATAGGTACCTACGTATGCTATATATCTGAAAGAATCGAATATAATATTAGATGAGATTTATAATAATTAATATATTCTATTTAATCAATTAAATTAGATTATATATTATCATATCTCTTCTTTTCGCTCGTCCTTCCCATATGTTTAGAAAATTAATAGTTGACAAAACGCGAGCTAAATGTTGAGTTCAGGTAATACTTTTATACAAATTAGTATTAAGCTTTCGGTATTAATTAATTTTGATGTAAATAGCTTATGTAAATTTTTTTTACACTATCATCAAATTGCAAGTATTATCTAATCACATATCTACTCATTAAAAGTTACGTCAATAGTAATTTCTAATTGATTGATGATATAAAATTTCCTATATTAATAATATATCGAGATTAAACTATTATTTATTTGTTATATATTTACATGTGTGTATGTGTTACTGATATGATTTAAGGGGCCAGTAGTCAAAATAACTGATGTGGACTTTTTTGAGTGACAGATGTGATTTAATTTATTTGGATGCAACTAAGGACTAAGGAGTACTTAAAGAATAATCAATAATGGTTAAAAAAATATTTAACAATAATTTTATTAAGTATTTTTAATCATTTTAAAAAGTAAATATTAGATAGTAGTAGTAACTTTTATGTTTCTACATATATAATATATATAATACAAGACATATTTCTTTTCTTTTAGTTTTTTAACGAGTGGACCTTGAAGTTTATTTTTTCCTTGGTGAAGTCAATGATATTAAATGGCGGTGGGTATTGGCTGTAAATTAAATACTGTGTCTTAGTTATTATTTTGTATATTAAATGGCGGTGGGTATTGGCTGTAAATTAAATACTGTGTCTTAGTTATTATTTTGTGTTGTATTAGCTGAAGAATTGGGCATTAAAGAGTATGTACCTGCATACTTGGATCCACATCTCCAACCTGGTGAATTGGCCAATGGTGTGTGCTTTGCATCTGGTGGTGCAGGATACGATCCTTTGACATCGCAATCAGCGGTACGCACAAATAATATTTATTTTCATCTCCAAATTAATTATTACTTTCTCTTGAACATGAATTAGTATATTTCTAATTTCTAATTAGTTAAGTTTGTTACATTCTTATTATTATGATATGATAATGAATCAGTCGGCTATATCTTTATCGGGTCAACTAGACTTGTTCAAAGAATACCTAGGCAAATTACGAGGAATGGTTGGAGAAGACAGAACAAACTTCATCTTAGCCAACAGTCTTTATGTTGTGGTATTTGGCAGCAATGACATTTCCAATACTTACTTTTTGTCCCGTGTTAGACAACTGCAATATGATTTTCCTACATACGCTGATTTTCTGCTCAGCTCAGCTTCTAATTTCTTCAAGGTATGATTAAGTTTCATGACTTTTATCCAAGCAATTAGCAAACATATATAACTCAAGCCCCTCGAGTTAATTACAAGTATGTTCTTATTAATCCACTTATATTTTATAAAAATATTGCATGACAAGTAAACATTTAGTAGTTAATTTAGATAAAAATAATAATGCTCTTTTATTAATTAGCAACGGGATTAAATAATTAAACATATATTATTAAAAAATCATAATTATTCACATCTATATTAAATCACATAGTCGTGTTATTTCCAAACACCACAAAAATAGGCTTTTCAGAGGTGATGCAAGTAACAAGTACCAATGATTGTTAACCACTTAACCATATAATCATTGCGAGAGTGATGGCTGAGATGCTACATATATACTATATTCGTATATTTATTCTTTTTTATAGAATTTTTTAATTCTATTATTAATTTTATTATGAACTTTATGAAATATTAAATATTTTTTTAAGTTTATCCTTAATTTCTAAATATACCTATTCAATTATTCTACACTTTCCTACAGGTATTTAATTTTTCACTTTTCTAATGATAATAAACTGTAATTATAGCTAGTAGTATATTACAATTAATGAGATATTAGAAAAATAATTAAGGAGGATAGAAAATTAATAGAATTGAAAATGTTAAATATTTATTTTTATGAATTCAAGACTATTTGCTATTTTTAACATCTTTTCATAATTTTTGTGAAATAGGTAAAAATGACTTAGAATAAGAAATACATATTGTAATACCATTCTACAATATTCTCCTGATAATAATTTTAGTACTCCATGAACAATTATTAAATGTATTTGTTAATTTAATATTTTCAAAACGATAAAAAATGTGTAATACCTTTTATGCTTAACAAGTGGATTATTGTACCTTAAGAAATAATTTTAAAATTATTCGTCATGGCATAATTTATCACCCACTTACTAAATAAACAGTTTTTTTCAAGGTATTTCCATTTTACACCGCTTGTTTGTCGTCATTACATCAATCGTAATCGAGAGTATCTATAAATAGTAAGAAATATTGTTCATCATTTTTAGTAGAATATATATTCTTAATAATCATATTTTTTTATTCATAATGTTCGTATAAGAAATTTACCTAAACAAATTAAATTCAATATCACTGGTACCAAAAATTTATTAATTGTTTTACATTGTCTACGTAAACAAGAAATGTTTTTCTTTTATTATCCACAGTCTCATAATAAGTGTCATATAAGAAAAAAATAAGTCTCAAAATAAGTGTTATTTTAATTTTTTAATGTAAATTTAATTATTTTTTTCATTAATACTCCTAATAAGCGTTACTTTAATTTTTAGTATGTAATATTAATAATAAGGTTAGTTTAATAAAATTATTAATTTCTTTTATAAATTTATCTATTTATTACTTTTTATTGGTATGTATAAAAATATTTAAAACGACACTTATAATAAGACAAACGGAGTATTAAAACAACTCCATTTGTCCAATAATATTTGTCATCCTTAACTTTTTTTACACAGATAAAAAAACAAATAAATAAATGAAAATAACAATTTTATAAAAATAACCTAATTATCATTAATTGATTTGCATAATTTATTTATATCTTTAATATTATAAGGGATATAGATGAAAAAATTTAATGTTACATTAAAAAGTTATAATGATAATTGTTTTTAATAAATTTTTCTTACACGATAATTATTATAAGATTAAAAAATACTAAATAAAAAATAGAAATTCCTCTTCAAAAAATAATAATAGAAATTCCATTTAAGATTTTTTTAAAAATATTTTCTCTATCTCAAATTATTATTATTTTAGATAACGCACTCATCTTACAAATACTATTAATAGTACAAATTGTTATGATAAAGTAGTTTTTTAAACTAAAGTATTCTTATTAAAAAGAGCTTGCTTGAGTGTAGTACGTAAACTAATAGATTAACCTGCGGGTTAAGTTGTCTGTGGTCTGGGCTGAAAAGACCCAAAACCTAATTTGGGTTTCTTATTAAGGGGCGCAACACAGATTCATATACCACGGCTCTAGTTTTTTCTGACATTTGTTTTCTGTATTTTCATTATTTTTCATTGTATTTCGAAATGTAAATTTGCATTTTTGGAATGGAATTTTCAAAAAGCAACGAGAAGTGCATGAAACAAATGTGAGAATGCAGAAAAGATCACCCGTATTTTCTCCGTCCTAAAACACGTAAATTAATTCACGTTTTCTATAGTTCTAATGATTAATTAAATATCTTAACACGTACGTGTTTCCTTGTCAATACAATTGAAAGGAATTATATGGATTAGGGGCACGGAGGATTGCAGTGTTCAGTGCACCGCCACTTGGGTGTTTGCCATCTCAGAGAACGCTGGCAGGAGGATTAGAAAGAAAAATTGTAGTCAATATTAACGACGCAGCCAAGTTATTTAACAGCAAATTGTCAAAGGAGCTGGATTCTCTCAATCACAACTTGCAAGATAGCAGGATAGTTTACATTGATGTTTACAACCCTCTCTTTGACATCATTGTAAACTACAATAAATATGGTACTTAATTTCAAATTTCACTTTAACCGCAAAGTTTTCAATATATTGATGTATTTATGATTTAAAGTTTTGCAACATGCTGCTTTGTTAATTTGTGCAGGCTATAAAGTCGGAGACAAGGGTTGCTGTGGCACGGGAACAATAGAGGTTGTGTTCTTATGCAACCGTTTCACTCCCTTGTGTCCCAACGATTTAGAGTATGTGTTTTGGGACAGTTTTCATCCTACTGAAAGCGTTTATAGAAGGCTCATAGTTTCTCTTCTTGGAAAATATTTGGATAAATTCTTGTGAGCTACACTCATCAAATTCTTGCGTTTATATTCTTAAAAATCATGTGTTGTCGGATTTTCTATTTTTTTGAATTAAACCTCAGACGTAGGCAATTTCTGAGGGATGGTTAATTTGGTAAACTTTGCTATCATAAGGAATCATGTGTACAAAATAAAGCATGTAATAAATTTAAAATGATAAGCTTAGCCTAATTTTTTTTTTAATTGTATATAGATTAATTATTACATATATTCTCATAAAATAGCTTATATTTGTTGAAGGAATATGGTAACTCTAACCATTAATTAATATTATTCATAAGATAGGAAATTGAACAATTGGAAAATGAAATCTATCTAATGTATTAATTTTATTATAGGAATTTTGCTTTTTAGCATCGGCCAAAAATCAATGCTAAATGTGCATTAGTGTCAACCATAAAATTGATGCTACCATATTATAAATATATGACTATATGCAATAATTAATTTATACATAATTAATAAATAAAATTGTTAATGTAAAAGTTTGACCATAAAATTAATTATTGCAGATATATATATAGTCATAAAATAGTTTATAATATACAGTGTCCAAAAATGATGAGGCTAAGGTGATGCTATTAACGTTTGACTAAGGGTGATGCTATGCTGCGTTGGCTACAACATAACATCGGCTAGTGGCTAACGTAAAATAGCATTATGTCTTTGGCTATACGAAGGTAACGTCGGTCGTGACTGACATTTCTTATTGAACAACTCAAATCACCCCCCCAACTCAAATTGTCCATCAACTCTTGAATCTCCTATATATTTGCGTTCATGATTTTGGAATTACCGCTTTTGAAAGCATAATAGGAATAGGTTAATGATGTAGTTAATGCCGAACGAAAAAAAGAAAATAACAAAGTAATATACCTTTGTGCGTGGTTGTTTTGCTTTTTTTTTTTCTTTTCAATAAACACAATTCAAATCCCAATAAATATTTGCTAAAACATGAAGATCTATTTTAATATCTCTAGGTTGATGTATTACTATAGAAAAAATTGCTTTACAAAATGATTTTGGGTGGTCTTATATGAAAATAAAGCTTGACAACCTTAGTGATAAGAATATCATATATCACATGTCGTATTTTTTGATTAAGATATTGAGTTCCAATTTTGTGAATAAAAAAAGTGGTTGAAAGAAAAAATTTATTAAAGGTGATTAGATAGGTTCGCTGAAAAAAAAATAGTTATAACAAAATTAATAAATAGTTAACACCTATAATATGATAAAAAGAAATTAGTAATTGAAACAATCCTAATTAATGTTTTTTTACTATTAGTAAATAATATCTTCCTTTTCATAGTAAAAAAAATGCTAGTTGCTAATAAAGAGAAGTTTAATTGTATTATTGTGTCTCATGACATTCTAAAAAGTATATGAATTAAATTAAAAAAACGTGTATATATTTTATGAACTTACAATTATTCATATGGACGAAATTTATTTATAAATATTCTAGAAGTTTAAATTTGTGAAATTTCTATTTAAGAAAGAATTTTATCTCATCTTCACTTTTAATCTTTTTTATTTGATACCATTGTAATTAGGATTTTAGGCTGTAAAATGGTATCCTTAGGTATTTTTATAAATTTCGGTCCATTGAAATCATTATGAAATTAATTTTCAGTTAAGACTTAATCACACTAAAAATTCTTTGTCATTTCTCAAGAGTATATTTCACAAAAATCAAACATAAATTTTTCTTAATAATTTCAACATGTGTTATCAACTGATGTATATCCATTTATCTTCACTTTTAATTTAAACAATATTCTTATGATTTTACAAATAAAAAAATTCATAACATATAAAGAACCTAAAAAGAAAGATGTGATTGGATAAATTTGTACTGTGACTAGATGTATCACAAATGCACTCAAAATAAAACACATGTTTAGGAGATCTTCATTATTGATTTTGAGGGTGTATATGCCAGCCTGCAGACTTTCCCTTGCAATTAATTCTTAAAATTACAGTAGATGAGATACGATTGTTTGCTATAGTTGGATGAATGATTTGAAGTACAAATAGGGGGTTGTGCATAACTTTAATTTGCTCAGATCGAAGAAGCAAAACAAAGCCAAAACTACAGTTCTTTCAATGAAGCTCCCAGCACATTGTTTTCTGGCTTCACCTTTTAAGCCACTTCTCCGTTTGACAGTACTATTACTAGTTGTTTCCAGCAACAAAACAAAGGGTGCTGTGAAACTTCCACCAAATATCTCGGTTCCAGCAGTGTTGGTATTTGGAGATTCGATCATGAACACTGGGAGGGATCCCTACTAGCTGATTTTGCAATGGAAAGGTTCCTTCAGATATTCTAGGTTTTCTTGCTTGTTGCTTCTTAGTTCTCTGTCCATAATTTTGTCTGGGAGATATTAATATATACATATATATATATATATATATATATATATGTATTTGCAGTATATTTAGCTTGGAGGACACTTATAAATTGAATATTTTTTCAATATTAAATTGAACGAAATTTAATTGTATAAAATCTTATCCATTAATTTATAACACTTTAAATTAATTTATGATTTAGACTTGTTTGTGTATATATACTGACTAAGTTATAACACATCAGATGCGATTCTTTATGCGTTGAATTCGAAATATTCTTTTTTTTTTCATTACATGTATTGTGTGTCATGAGTTAAATATTTATTTATTCCCTTCTTAGTAAAAACTAAAAACATTGATCTAATAATCAAATTCATTTAAAATTGGAATATGGATCAATATATTATATCACATTTAAATTAGAACCACTAAATGATAAAATAAGACAGGCGAACTTAACAAATTGAATCACTTATATTGAATGAAAAACACATATACAAACAATATGTTAATAATTTATTTGTTTGTGATTTTTATCATTGCTTTTATCTTTAGATGATGTATATTGGAATCTTTCATTTTCACATAAATCCCTTTCTTAGGAATGAGATTCTTAATTAGGTAAATTTCTGCGAAAGAATTATAAAAAATTGTTTAATTATGATCAATTACCATGAAAATTTAATAACTTGAATTATAATTAATTCTCACAACAAAAAAATTACGGATATAATTTTTTTATTAATACTTTAGTTATCGTGATCCCTATCTATAGCCTTTATTAAAACACTTTATCACCATTCTAAAAGTATTTTTTCTATTAGAATTTAAATATGTTTTACTGAATTTAATTACTTTCTAGTTGACTTTTATATGTTGTGATGTTAATTGAGTGCATATTTAGTTTATTTAATTTTAGAAAAATAAGCACTTTTTTACTACTAGCTTCATAAGAATTTTTTTTTCTTCTAAAAATTAAAGGCTATTATTTATCTAAACTTAAACGTTGATGAGTTTTGATTTTTGATTTTTTTTATATAAACGTTGATTTTTGTGCAAGGGGATTAAGTTTAGAAAATTTTAATATAATAGATAACGTTTAGCTTGTATTCGTGTGCAAATGTGCAATATCATTTTGATTTTCTTTTTGTATTTATGTATAGGTATGAAGAAAATAGGTATAATTGAACTACTTTGAAATTTGTATCTGTTAAACTTTCATTAGGGTACGTATGTCGATGAACAATTGCCGTGATTTTAGTAGTGTTTTTTTTTTCATAAATAAAGTCATCACTAAGCTAAAGTCTTATATTTTTCTGAAATTAGTTTCGTTCTGTTCTTTAACTGTATGATCAGTTGAAGAATTATGCATAAAAGAGTTTCTACCCGCATGCATTCTTGGATCCAAATCTCCAGCTTAATGAATTAGCCACCGGTGTGTGCTTTTGCATCCGGTGGTTCCGGATACGATCCTTTGACATCACAAACTGCGGTACACAATTTTTTCTCCTAAATTAAAGTTTGTGAAATTAATAATTTCACTGTTCCTCTACTTCTGTTAAAATGATTTGGTTGTAAAAATTACTGTTCCTCTTCTAGCTCTCTGTATGTTAGTTATTTATAACAGACAGCTATACCATTATCCGGTCAACTAGACATGTTCAAAGAATACATAGTGAAGCTAAAAGGACACGTTGGAGAGGACAGAACAAACTACATCCGAGTCAAGGGTCTTTTTTTTGTCGTGCAGCAATGACATTTCCAACACATACTTTTTGACCCATCCTAGATAACTGTAATATGATGTTCCCACTTACTCTGACTTCATGCTTAACTCAGCTTCTAATTTCTTCAAGGTATGCATATGTTTCATATATAATTTCTTCGATTATACTATTTATGACTTTAATTTCAATGAACAGTAAGACACCATTTAGTTTAAAAGAATGAAAGGTGGCTGAAAGTGTAAAGAGATGAAAGGAAAAAAGAATATTTAAATTAAAGTAAAGTGTAAAAGTGTGAGATTTATTATATCAATTTTTAATTTTTTTTTATCTCAAATTCACTTAAGAGAAATTAAACCAAATTTATATATCGATAAAAAGAATCAAATACTATCCAAGTGTAAATAATTTTATATTATTAATCAACTAAAAATTGTTATTAGTATAATTTTTATTATAATTATTATAAAAATTTAACAAATTTATCATGTAAAACTTTTGATGTTGTAATCGAATGAAAATGTAAATACTCTTTATTTTCATATGATCACAAAACATATCAATGCACGTATTTTTCATAGTGTTTATTGTTTTTACTCATGAAAATTAAGGTATTGATTTTTCTTCCCTCCCAATACAATTGAAAGGAAATATATCAAGTGGGTGCACGGAGGATTGCAGTATTCAGTGCACCACCGGTTGGGTGTGTACCGTTTCACAGAACATTGAGTGGTGGAATAGCAAGAAAATGTGTACAAAAGTACAACGATGCAGTGCTGTTATTTAACGACAAACTGTTGAAGGAGATAAATTCCCTTAATCAGAACCTTCCAAACAGCAGGATTGTTTACTTCGATCTTTACAACCCTGTGCTTGATATCACTGTAAACCACCAAAAATATGTTAATTACATCACATTACATATTTAACTTTATCTTTTGATAGAAATTACCACTGACGAGCTTTTGTTTAGAAATCATTAATGAAAAAAGTTGCTAAGTAAAACTTCAATAATATTACCTTCACTTCTCTTCACTGCTACACTACCTCATTTTCATATCTTTTTTCTTGTTAAAGGTTATTATACATAGATTAAGAAACATTTAATAATATTAAAAATTGTTATATTTAGAGTAATATGTCTTTATTTAATATCTTGATTTTTAATAACGATACCACTAGTAATGAGTATTAGATGAGAGTATATTTGAAAAAAAATGAATTAGGCTTTTTGATTAACAACAATTCTAATAATTTAGAGTCACATTTAAGATTCTTCATCTCTTAACAATAATATATTTTGTGGGAATGAAACTCATGTCCTTTTCTACAAATTCAAATGTATTGTTAATTGAACTACATCTATTAAATAAACATTAATTAAATTTTGAAACTCTAAAACATCAATTGTTTGAAAAAAAAATTAAAAAAAGTTAAAACATTGAAAGATATGAAAAGAAGGTAGTACTTCCCTTTAGTTTGTCAAAATCTTTCGGTGCTCTGTTGTTTACATATCACTTTAATTGCAACAATCCAAAATAAATTAATGATTTTAATTAACTTTTGTGAAATGTTTCCTTGTCCAACTGCAGGTTACAAAGTCGGGGACAGAGGGTGTTGTGGCACAGGCAATCTCGAGGTTGCATGTATGTGTTTTGGGACGGTTTTCACCCTAGTGAAAGCGTTTACAAACAGCTTGTGCCCCCCATTCTACAGAAATATATACACCGTACCGGTTTGCGTGAGCAATTAATCTATTTCCTTTTTACAGAAATCTATCTCTGATTTTTTATGTAAGTTCGGGTTTGATTAATTCTTAGCTACTTGGCTACCAAATAACTAGTTATATCTAAAAGCTAAAAATTCATGCATACAATTTCTAGAGGATTATGGCTTTTTCAGACAATTGTAGCAGAAACAAGTGCCTCTGAGATGCATTTTCTTTGAGATACATTTTATATTTTTTAAGTGCATAGCTTGCTCAAAAGTATGGAAGCTAAATTGAATTCTCATTTTCTCAGCTTTGCGTAATAATTTCAAGGTCCATTATCTTCAATTTGTCGCTTAATTACTAAGTTGTTGTTCAGTCTTGAGGAAGGAGCGGCAAACTATTTGGCACGCAGTAATATGAAACAAAATTATTTTGTAATAAAAAAAGATCGGAGATAGAGGAAATAGTTGATTCAGGTTTATGATATGGTATCTTGCTTTTGAATTTGATGTGCTATTTTTTATTCAATCATATTTTAAGGGGTCATGTAAATTTGATTCGAGTTTATGATGTGGTGGTATCTTGCATATGCTGCATATTGACATTTAGTGTTTCTAGTTGTCACACGATATCTGTTATGGTGGCATATATTTAATGTGGGTCTCTTTGTATTTGTCTTATTTGGCGGATCATACTTGTCCAGATTGTCATTTTCTAAGGCACGAGGAATGTTGTGGCTGAATTTGGGCGTAGGGAGAGATTTATATTTTAAATTGCTGGAGTTATTAGAGTAGTTTTACTCTTTTGACAATGATGTACAAAGTTTAAGTATCTATTTAATTATGAGTGTGTTTAGCAATCCGCCTAGAGCCTATTGTAAATGAAAGTTTACACTTTTCAAAACAACAATCGTAAAAGATATGGGGGATGGATTAGCGTTAAGTTGAACTGAACTTAATTTCAAACACCCACTGTATTGGTAACTAATATTTTAATTAAAAATTATTGAGTGTACATGTTTTTTATTATTATGTTAGTTAATAATTTTTGTTAGTAAGAAAATTTAAAATTACTATTTCTTTTTCCTCCTTTTGACAAGTTGATCTTATAATCTTTTCATTGAGTTATTTGTAAAAGAGATATTAATTAATAGTAGCTAGATGGTTGACTCGAAAGCTCCCTTGTGATATTCCAAGAGAATAAGCAATGAGTATGAAAATTTGGTCTGAGATGTTAACTTAGGGCATGATTTTTACTGGTTTTACCCTTTGAGAAACCATATTCTTCACTCATCAACCTAAATTGTTTCCTCGATCGACAATTAGGGATGAACCAATTGGTTCCCACTCCTGTGTTGAAGAAATTGAAGCAATCATTCGCGGATGCTGCAATCAATAAAGTAGTACTAAAGAATTGATATCAAAAACTGATGTAGAATGTTCATCGTACGTGATATTGCAAAAATACCATCTTCTCGCACATTACAATGATTTTCTAGGAGTTGATGTAGATTACCAATATAAAAAGTATTTTGGTTTTGTATACTAGAGAATATTTTAACAAAAGTTAAATCAAACGGCCATATTTATCTATCTATCAGTTGAAAATAATGTTATAAGGAATCCATTATAAAATGCCTTATTTTAAAAGTTTGCTTATTGATATGCGCCTAGCATATGCTCCTTTCCAAGCTATTAGAAGCATGAAATCATCCATAAATGACCCAAATTGCTCATAATCTTGATAAATGTTGATGATTATGTCCCTTGCTTGAATGATGATTAAATTGAACAATTTTATGACAGGAAAAGCTCAGAACACAGAACAAGTCAGGCAAAAGAAGATGCCACGCTACCAGCGTGGAATCCCACGCTGCCAGCGTGGGAAGCAGCCTGCAAGTGCAATCTTCACTGGAAGTCCACGCCATCAGCATGGAGAACCACGCTATCAGCGTGGGTATGTAAAAGCTTCCACGCCACCAGCGTGGACACCCACGCCATCAGCGTGGGACATGAAGAAGCTGTCACGCCGTCAGCGTGAGATCCCACGCTACCAGCGTGGGACTTTGCTGACTGTGTAATCTTAAATGCTGCTGAGGGCAAAGCTGGGTTTTCACATGTTCCTTATAAATAACTTAACTCCAGCATTGAAGGCACGTTCCTGGACTTGAAGACTCACAAATCTTAGGGTTTTAGAGCTT
>CM023954.1:37211608-37397806 GCA_013407115.1 Glycine latifolia
TTTACTTGTTCATACACCTTAATGTTTATAGCTTAGTTTAAATTCAATAATTACACACACACAACCCAAACTTTACTTAATTTTGTCATCCAACTTATTGATACGAATTACAATTCAATTGGTCAAACAATCCTCGTGGGAACGATACTTTACTTTATCACTTTATTACTTGTACGATCGGTATACTTGCCGTGACGCAATACTTATGTTGTCTCCCTTGCTATATAGTTGTACAGAAAATAAAAGATATGATTAAAAAGCAAATAAAATGTTCTTAAATAGTCCGTGTTTTGAATATATGTCTAAATTATCATGAAATATTAAATGAATTTTGCACTTTATGTATATCAGAGCCCCCGGATTGAAATAAGGTGTACGAGGATCATGAATTTCCTTGCCAACCAGTTGGTGAAGCAAGCATGTTCCAGTGACCCCGTTTATTTGAAAACAATTTAGGTTGGTTGTTCCTGCGACAAAATAATGTTGGTTGGCATTTACCTGAAATATATATGAGCAGGGACGATTGTCATTGACTTCTTTCAGGTTTGCCAATCCTCGTAATTGCATTAAATTAGATAAGAAACTTAAAAAGCCCAGATCTAGAGGATTCATATTGTTACTATATCTCTCTTAAATTTACAATTTGATCACTACTACTGTCTCTTAATCTTAATAGTATAAAAGATATGAATTGGTTAATTATAATATACCTTTTAAAAAAAGGAGGGCAGCTGCAGCCCCTGGATCCCTTATACAAGTCTGTCATTTTATGTTAAGGGATTTAAACACAGAATAATATTAAATAAGAAAATATTTAATATTTTAAAATAAAAATATTAAATATTTTTTTAAAATACTTGAAATAAATTAACTAAAAGTACCAAATAATATTTTCACTCCTTTGTACAGCCTTAAAAAAACATGCAATAAAATTTACCCTCATATAATTAATCAAAAATAGTCAACCTATTTTTTTTCATCAAACTATTAATACCCGATCATTTGTTAACAATTATTTGCTTTTTTACTTTATTTTATGGACATTTAGATTTCATTTTTATTTTTCCTCCTTATCAATTACAAATTAATAAAACCTGCATAAACAGTTACCAGACAGATTTGTTTAATCAATCTCTATCATTATTTATTTATTTATTATTTATCTGTTTAATGAAATTATAAAATTTTTATAGATAGTGTTGTATATTTTCAAGCATTTCATTCCTATATGTTAAAGTGCTCTCTTTGAAAATAACTTGTCTTTTAGTCAATATCCTTGATTAAGAAAATACCATATATAAGACACTCGTTCCCATTTCTCTTTCTCTTTTTTAGTTTTTATATTCATTTAAAAAAAATCATCATATCTTCTTTATAATCTTAAACATGTTTACTTTTAAATTTAACTTATATTATTTAATTATGCATATTTTTTTATACTTTTGAAGTTGAAAATACTTATACAAAAAATCAGACAGTTTTACTCTGTCGTTGTTAACTCGATCGTTGGTAATTAGTTAGCATAACATCATCCCCAAGTTGTACGGACGAGTCCAATTATTATAGGTGCGTGGCCTCTAACGATTGGGCTGCATTTATAATGATGTGATACTGTATAGCACATGGATATATATCAGTATCTGATCACTGAGTTTGTCTTACTGTTCGTACTTTTAGCAAATGGAAAATAACGAAGTCCACGCGGATTGTTGAAGAAAACGGTAACTACTACTCCAGCAATCGTTGTTGCACCAGCTGTTTATTGTTGTTGTTTGCAAAATGATCATGTGATTAACGCGTTGGTCATTTGTAGAGAAACACGATGAAAAAGAAGAAAAATAAATAATAATAAAATGTAAATTTCATATTTTTACATTTTATTTTATTTTACATTTATTTTTTTTCTTTTCACCTTAACGAACGTATCCTAAGTTTTATGAAGTATACACGTTTATGAAACTTGCACTGCAAGATTTGTCGGCAAAGTTAATTTTGATGTAGTAAAATATATAAGGCTTCTGTTATTATTATTATTATTATTATTATTATTATTATTATTATTATTATTATAAAGAGAAGGAGTCAAAAGGAAAAAAATATAGAAAGGTTTTATAAGTGCAAAAAAGCATTCAGAATACTATTTAAGAAATTAAAATTAAAAATTATAAAATATCATCAATGCACTCATAATTTTCAAAAATAGAACTTTAATTTTATTTGTAATGCATGCAATATTGCACTACCTTAGATCTTGAACAAATAATAATGAAAACACGATAATAAAGTTAGATCTGGTTTAATATTATTTTTTGCTTTAAAACATTTGTTATTTAAAGGAATAACAAAGAGTTATTAACTTTTTTTTAACCAAGAAAAATGGATGGCTAATGCATCACAACAGGGGAAGACATTCCCAACTATGATAGTATTAATCTTAAGAAAATATAACTAGAGTTAATTAAATTACCTTTTCTTAAAAGCATAAAATTTTATCACTTCTCTAAATTTTTCTTGTTTTATTTACTAATTTAGATATAAGAATAAGATTGGAAAACAACTTAATTGAAACAAATTAAATAATATCTGGAAATCAAAAGGTATTCTGAAATGAGGACAATTAGTTTTTTAAAATCAAATTTAATATGAGATCTAAACATGATGTACGTATTATGCAGAGGAGATAATTCATTTTCAAAAACTAATTAACTTCACCAAGCGTACGATATTTTAATTTTCTGCTTTTATGTTGATACAAGGTGGTTGGCACTTGACAGAGCGAGTTATAGCAAAAAAGGGGAAACAGTCACCACGTGGTCTGCATTATTTGCTGTTCGATTTTTAACCAGGCCACCAGATATTAATTTCATGTTATTAATAAGAAAAAAAACTATATATATAATTCGAAATTTATTAGAGTAGCCTAACCCATCATTACATTAGTTCTATCCCATTTTTGTTCTAATTTTTTCATCTAAGACATACTAAATGTGATAGGTAAAATGTGGTTATTAGAGACACTTTCCTTAATTAGTGCATTATCCACTTAGTAGGGGTGTTGATAAACAGATGAAATCTAATGTAAATAGAAAAAATTGATCAAAAAATTAAAAATCGAATAAATCAGAAATTGAACAGATAATTTTTTTGAAAAATTAAATATTTTATTGGATCTAATTTAATTTTTAAAACAAATTCAATTCATTCCAAACCAAACTTATAAATTCATATCCATAAATTTATAATATCATTGTTTATATTTATTTCTTATATATTTATAAATTTATCATATAATTTATACTTATTTATAAAAAATATATTTAATTAATGATATTTTTTATTAAGTATTTAAGTTAAAATGTGCAAATATATTATTATATATTATTATCCATATCTGTATTAAATCTGTATAGTCACTGTCTCGTATTGTTCCACAATTTTTAAAATTTTCTATTTTAATTTTACTCATTTAATTATTTATTCTTTCACCATTTTTCAAGATCGTGAGTGCACGGATTTCCATGCTAGTTAGTTATATAATGACATAAATAAATTATTGATATTTAAAATTATTTTTGATAATATTTATTATATATTCTACTTTTTATTAATATTTTTCAAAAGAAATAAAATTAAAATTAAAATCGATAATCAATTCATTTCAAATTGTTTTAAATTAAATGTGATCGAATCATATTAAAACTACAAACCAAATTAATTGGAAGATAAATTTACAAAATCAAAACTATTAATTCAAATAATTTTTCGTCTTAAAATCGATCCAATTTAATCTAGACACCCTTGTGGCTTAGCCCACCTACTTCCGTGTAGTATCAATTAATTTTCTATTTGTTTTCACAAGAATACGTATGCACAACTCACTTTAATTTGTTAACCCTTTTGCTTTTTTCTGTGATTCATCATAGTGACTTAATGTAAGGGTTAGTTCAGGATAGATCGATCCAATTAAGAGGGAGCACGTGTCTCTCTCCCATCCCTCTTTAATTTGTTTTAATATATGTATTTAACTAATACTTCTTTGATTTTTGTCGTCAAACTCATTTTTTACTACATACTTATATTTGACTATAATTATATATTTCTAAGGTTATTTTTAAAGTTGTTCAAATTTTTTCCTCCTTAAATATTTTCTGAATTTTTTACTTAATATTTTTTGGATATCATTGTATTTTCTGGTTTATATGGAAGACTAAGACCTTCTAATTTAAATGTTCACATGAAATGCAGAGTTCTGTGAGAAGCCTCACATGGCGACAATCACATTAATAATAAAGCCTATACATGCATTTCATCTGACAAGGCCAAAAGCTAAAAGAAAAACTGATAAAAAAAAAACCTCCAAAAAGTCCAAAAATTAAGTAAACCCTAAAATTAATAAAGAAATTAAAAACCGTAGATTGAGCATGCATGCATGACATGTAGATTGTGGCCACTTCCCGTACGATGAATGCTCATTTATATGTATCTAGGACCATTGCAGGGTCTCAGTCTGTCACTATATAAATTTAATTGGTTGGACTTCATCTACGTCTTTGACAACTTGTATAGACAGTGGTCCGGGAAGTTTACGATTCTAGCATTGCAAGGTCACTACTGCATCATGCTATCTAGGTTTGTTTAAAAAAATAAATACTGAATTGAACTAAATTAATGTCACTGAACTGAATTGTGCTAAAAAAACTAAACTATTTTGAATAAAAAATTGAACCGCACTCTTTCATAATTCAGTTTTTAAAAATTAACTGCTCTAAAACTGAGTTGTTTGAACCGAACCGAATATGAAAAACTTATTACAAAATAAAATGTTTATTTTAAACAATTTAAACAATTCGAAGTAGTTTGGGTAGTTTAATTTGGAGTAATTTGGAGCGGTTTCGTTCAATTTAGTTCATTCGAATTGTTACACAATTCACTTTAGTTTGCCCGAATTATTACACAGTAATTCAGTTGGTTCAAACTATTTTTATAGTTCAATTTCGTTCTTTAGTAGTTCAATTCAGTGCCTATTTTGCACACTCCTAAATTGCTGTCACATTTAATTACTTTGCTTGGTAACAAACTAAGTTCCGTAGTAATTAATGCTCTAGTACGTACTACTCCATAACAGCCAACCTAATTAATTAATTTATTTTTATAAGAAAAGTGAATTCATTAAAAATGATAGGACCCTGGACTTTAGCATGAGAAAGGCTAAAGATCAGATTTGAAAGTCTGATACAAATGCACTCAAAACCCCTAAGGCAAAACGAAATGCTTATAGAAGCAGATAAATAAAAACACACCAACTTAACAAAGATTATCCTAGACATCTGTGGCTCCTGACATCATCTCCAAACACCAATATCGAGCCATTTTGAGGTTCCAATGATTCTTATGGTACCACAAGAAGCACCAGCTAGCCAATAAATACTCTGTATCATAATTCAGAAAAAGAAACTCTGCATACTACCCACTTCAGCCGTAACACCCTATCAATTAATCGTAGTAATTGAACTTCCATCAATCTCCTAGTATAATTACCTGTTTTACATGAAGAAATACTCCGATATACTAATACTTTCATCATTAATTAACAGCCAACATCTGGAATAAAACTTACAATCCCTTAAAGCGGTATAAGATGACTAGATGACTAAGAATAAAAAAATGTGAAAAATATAATAGATAATGTGATTTAAAAAGAGAGACAGAAAAAGAATATATATTATACCGTATAGGCTATAAACTCGGTATATACTAAGACATATGTTCTATACTTGGACATGACTGGTCACACAATCTCCACTAGAGAACACAACACAAACCCGTGACGATCAGTTATACCGAGTTTTGTAACCTGCTCCCTCAACCCATATATACTCAGCATATAGAAGAGAAGGTACGTTTTTACTCTTTCTCATACACAAATACCTTGGACTTAATTGAGTTGATAGTCGAAATTCTTTTGTACGTACCCCTCACCGCACACTAAAAAAGGAGATCGGAGATCATATGAGCACTAGGTGAAGAAGAATATTGGACTATTCCATAAGTGAATTTGATAAGAATATATATATATACACACACGAATTAGCAAAAAAAATCAAAACCTTATTGATTGAATTGTATTTGTGGTCTCATGAATTGAGATTGAATAGTTTTGGTATTCAAGTTCTGATTATGTCAACAATACAAAGTTACAAACAAGTGCTTCAAAATTTTCACACATTTACAATCAGATATCTCCATCTAGATGTAGAAGCGAAATAATGTTATTAAGAGTGAGCCACAGCTCTGCAAATCGACTAAATATAAATTGGGAGCCTCTTGATGAGACAAACTTCCAAATTTAATTTTTTTTCCTTAAGATTACTTTATTTAACTCCATTTGTCAACTTCTGAGTTCTGACCTTCTCTTCTCTTTGTCCGTTTGCTTTTATGGGCTTTGCCTGCCCATGCACGAGTTAGCTAGCTTAGCTTGATCTATTATCAATATGGTTCAGAATTCAGACACAGACCATGCGATACCTGCAAATGCCCTAACGACATATTTTCGTTTCCTCTTTTTCCTTATACGGTAACCATATGTCAGTGTTCTTCGTTCTTTGCGCACATACGTACGTTAAGAATGGACAACTCGACCCTCTAGCTAGATTTAAAATGAAACCGCAAGAATCAAGATGGTGTATATATATCATCCAACGTACAATTTACATTTGTTAAGATTCTTTCTTTTGTTTACAAATAAATCACTTAACATGAGGCTGGTTTGTTTAAATTTTTAAAAATAATTTTAAAATAAGTATTTTTTTAAAAGTATTTTTTTAATAAATAGATAGAATTTGTTTATCAAAATAAATAAAAACAAAAAAAATAGTTTTTTAAAACATAAACAATTTAGACAAATACATTAAGCAAATTTAAAATTGTTTATTTTATTAAAATAAGTGTTTTCTTTTCAATAAATAAGTTTAAGGATGAGTTTATTTAAATTTTAAAAAATAAATTTAAAATAAGCGCATTTTTAAGAAGCTAATAAAATGTACTTCTTAAAATAAGTAAAAAATTGCTTTTTAAAGCAAAAATCGTTTAGACAAACATATTAAAAAATAGAAAGTTACTTATTTTTATTAAAATAAATATTAATTTCAATAAATAAATTTAAATAATCTGATTTAAATAAACTTACCCATTTTAAAATATAGACTATGTATAAGTGGATAGTTGATTCAAATAGTGTATATTTAACTTTCTTTAAATAATGTTTTGTACATGAAAAAAATGCTGAAAAATGAACTTCAACATTACCTCAAAGTGTATAAGTGGATTAGGAAAAAGAAAAAGAGAACACATGGGATATATTACTAGCATTTATAGACCCCAGAGAAGTCATTCAAGGATAACGGGTTGGGCCAAAAGATAAAAGATTGAAACCCAACGCTTGATTGATCCTCACCAAAGAAAGCGAAAGATGTAAAAGTTTGGGTTAATTGCATTTGCATACGGCAGGTATAAGTGAAACGTACGGACCATATTCATAACCATACACGGTCCACCACCTAACGCCATGCCACTAATTTACTGCTGCAACACAACTCATATACCTTGAATATCTTTAGTTACAAAGCTACCCTCCTTATCTACTTTGCTAAATTATCAATTATTGGACTTAATAGTATTTTGATTCTTTCATTATGATTTATGAGTAATCTTAATCCTATAATTGTTTGCTAAACACTTTCTATTTTAATTTTTTTTCGAAAGCTCCATGAATTGAATAAGTTAAACCATTTTAAGTCTCTTTTCCTCAAAATTCACCATTCAAAATTTCAATTACGACCTTAAATTAAAGGGTGCCAATTTTTCTCGTCTTCGACCCTAACTTCACAGTTTATAATATATTTCAAATTTTATGGAAAAGTTGACTGTATGAATTTTTTAAATTATTTTTATATAGAACATTATTGTTTAGAGATCACGAATATCTTTTTAAAAATAAACAATCATAATCTATTTAAATAAGATTGTTATGAGTACATATCTTTATATTTAAAGTAATTATATGTTTAAGATTCAAACTCAAGATTACAAATTATGATGGAACAACTTTATATATAAGTTGATTCATATACTCAATGCATGATTGGTTAACATTCTAGTTTTTAAAAAAAAAACTGTGAATCTAACAATTTTAGTTAAAGAGAGAGTGACTAAAGATTTGAATATAATTATCAGGAAATTGTAAGACTAAATTGAGTAAAAAATTGTTGAGGAGTTAAAATGACACATTAGTCATAATAGGGAGATCAAAAGTTCAATCAAATCTTCATTTTTTTTGTTAATTTATATCATCAAAAGTGCACGAGTATCTTTTAATTTTATATATGCACATAATTAAATCTTTCCACGGTTTTGACAAAATTGTATCAAGTGCAGCTTAAAATTATTTTTTTCAAAAACAATGCACACCAAACTTGTTGTCATTCAGTAAATTAAACTTTATTTTTATAAAATAAATTTATGTGATATATAAAAAGAAAAAAAACGCATTTAATCAATCGTCGAGGCCTCATGCAGTTATTGCATGTGGTTATGATCCTTTATATAATATAACCTTCCCTGAGACACAACAGTGAAGAACAAGTCATGCATTAGGTGGAGCATATTTAGAAACAGCAACTATGGCTCTCATGCAGCTTACTAGCTCCCCTGTTGGCTCACTAATCCGTTTCATTGTAATATTTGCTTTATGGTATAGAACGATGGCTTTGGTGAAGTTGCCACCAAAAGCTTCATCAGTTCCAGCAGTTTTAGCGTTTGGAGATTCGATCGTGGACCCAGGCAACAACAACAACATAAAAACATTGGTCAAGTGCAACTTCCCACCTTATGGAAAGGATTTTCCAGGAGGAAACCCAACGGGTCGATTTTGCAATGGAAAAATTCCTTCTGACATAATAGGTACTGTATATATCTTCTCTTTGCACTGCTTTCTTGCCTTTATCTCACATTTTCCTAGCTTAGTTTATTACAGTAACCTTTTAATGGAGGGAAGTGATTCATATATATATATATATTCTGATTCTTGTCTCTTTCTCTTGAAGAAGACACTGCCCTACAACAAAAATTTGAAGGTTTAGAAGATTATTAGAAAGATTTAGTGTATGAAGATAAGAATGAGAGATAAAAGACAAAGAAAAAGATAATAAAGGAGATAAAATGATCTCAGGTTGGATAGACTAACAAAAATTAACATTCTAACAAGTAAATATTTGTTGATAAAAAATATTGAAGTTAAAGTTTTATCAAATAAATGTTTTTCATATGCGCCCAAGTGATTGCAAGACATATATAAAAGCACTCAAAGGCGAGTTATACTCTTCCAGCCAGATTTTATACACAAAAGTTGAAATTCAAACTTTGGACTACCTTTTTAAGGGACACGAGCCTATCATTACTCGAATAAACACTTATTAGTAATTAATAAAAACCAGTAATTAATTAGACAGCCTTTGTTAACAAAAGACTCATAATCTTTTCATTTTATATGAAATACATGTATCTTCAATAAGAGGCTCGAGCCTAGCAGAATAAAATTCTGATATAATTTTTAAGTGTTTTTTGTGTTATTATCAAACTAAAATTGGAATGAACTTTGGAATTTTGCATTAAATGTCAATATATGATAATGAGGTAAAACTATATTTTTATATATTAAAGTATTACCAAAAAAATAACGAAATGTATGAACAACACTTAAATGTATTTTCTGGAGTGTTTTTAGTTTTTTTTTTCGAATTTAAATTAGTCTTCACGTTAATAATCTATATAAAAATTATATTAAAAGCCAATATAAGTCGCTAAGATAAAACGACAATTTTAATTAGAGAGTAACGTTAAAAATACCTAAAAACTGCATCTAATTAAACTTTATCCTCTTTTTTTTTTCTCTTATCTAAAGTTGAAAGTAACAATCCGTTCAGTCACAGGCAAATTAAATATCGATCTATGCAGGATGTTTGGTACCTTCTTTGTTTTTGTTTTTTGTCTCACGTTCTAATTGGAAGGTCCTTTGTTTACACTCCTTTTTATCCCAGCCATATACTGTGTGGACAGAGACAGTTGTAGACTGCTATGTCAAAAAATTAAAATGCTTTTTAACTGTATGTGCTTCTGCACTATTATAGCCAAGAGTGATGATATATCAATTAGTTAATACCTTTATATATTAATTAACTATTCTATCAAAACCTATTATTTCTCTAAATCTCTTTCTTTCTATCACAATATTCAAATATCATATTTATATTTTCATCTCTTTTCTTCTCTAGATGTTGAGTAAAGTTTGGTTGAACCAAACTTTTCCGAAAACAAATTAAATGAATTACTTAAGCGGAAAAAAATAACAACAAAGAAGCAAGTTTGAATGTTAGTGAGATTATAAAACTCAAGGAGGGGCACCAAGTGTGAATTTGGAGCAAGAAAATGGTGGGAACGAGTGACATATATCATTTGGAGAGATAACTAGTTGTGAGGATTGGAGTTGTTCCAAGCTTTTATGGATCATCTTGGGTTATAAAGTGATTTGGGTACAGGATGGTAGTGTGCAGGTAAGTGAAACAACTAACAAGTGTACTGCATGTTCGTGAGGAAAGGAAGGTCAATATTCTATTATAACTAGACCAAATACTTTTAAAAGCACTTTGTTAAAGAAGCATGACCAATGATAACTTAGAACACTAATAAGGGAACTTAAATTAAAGTAGAAATATTTTTATTAAAATAGGTAAAATTATATTATTTGTAATTTTTTTATACTTTCATAATTTTTATAATAAATATATTTTTTTAATTTCTTAATTAGTGTAAAACACTGGTTAGTAAGACCTGATAAACATTAAAAATTAACCTTTAAATATTAATTCAGAAGTATATTGGCTTACTGTTACATTAATTTTTAACAGAATGTAAAAAAGAGTAATGACATATAGATATATCATTAATACTCATAAAAAAAATTTCTTAAATAATCGTATTAAAAATAAATAATTAAATAGTTTGGGCTACTTGATGAAATTCACTTAACATTCAATTGCAAAAGTTATCAAAAGTAGTAGAATCAATCTACAAATTATATAATATAATTATTGTATTATTATAATATAATTCTAAAGAAAGTTTATATAAAAATTGTTATATCTAAAATTAATGATTTTTCAACCCAACATTCCAAATATAAGGTTAAACTAAATTTATTTAATATTTTAAAATGATAAAATGTAGTTTAAAAATAAAATGAGTTATAATCATTAATTAGAAAATTAATAATTAAAATTTTAATAATTTCATAATTTTTTATACATGCATATCCATACTTTTAGAATTTTAATTGCTATTTTTTAATTATGATTTATAATTATACTTTATGGATTAAATTATACAGTACCTTTTTACTTTAGAAAGTCAAATACTAATTTGTATTTAGGATCTACTGTGATCGGTCAAGATATTTTATTGTTAATATATATATATATATATATATATATATATATATATATATATAATACAAACAGTGTTATTAATTAGGGTCTAAATGTAAACAGGGGATCCATTTCCCTGTTATGATATGTAAATGTAATTACGGTTCTTATGAATCCTTCACTAAATTGTAAAATAGTTTTGATACCTAAAACAGTGTTTCTCATCGCAAATTCCTTGAGTTTCAGTTGAACAATTGGGTATTAAGGAGTATTTGCCTGCATATTTGGATCCGAATCTCAAATCTAGTGATCTTGTTACCGGCGTCTGCTTTGCCTCCGGTGCTTCAGGATACGATCCTTTGACACCCAAAATAACGGTAAATGCAAACAAATTTGAGCTTCGATCATTTTCAATTCCTAAAGTAGTATTGTTGAGTAGAATTACTACAATCTACACTTCATATTTCACTAATGATTTTTCAATATATAATTTCATTATAGTGTAAATTTTCTTAAAAGTGAAAGTGTATACAGAATCAATTTAAAATGAGTTAAATTTATCAAATATCTTAATTTAAATCACTAGTAAGTAGTATATTCTATATTTTGCAATGAACAAAATGTTCTTATTTTTTATTTTAAAGAAAGGTATGCAAATATTATAAATTTCTTGATATCTATTTTTTATTTCTCCAAATACAAAAACTTTAAATGTCTCTTCACTTTTAAGAAAATAAATGTTATAAATTTACACGTGAATGTAGATGGAAATTAAATTTTGTATATCGTTATTGCTAATGTTCACCATTTGTTTGTAACATGTAAACAGTCAGTTCTATCATTATCTACTCAACTAGACATGTTCAGGGAATACATAGGAAAGCTGAAAGGCATTGTTGGAGAGAGCAGAACAAACTACATCCTATCCAAGAGTCTTTATCTTGTGGTGGCAGGTAGTGACGACATTGCCAACACCTATTTTATTGCTCACGCCAGAATATTACAGTATGACATTCCTTCTTACACCGATCTTATGGTCAACTCAGCCTCTAATTTTGTAAAGGTACGTATGTACGCTTAAGGTTTTTGTTCTCAAAGGGACAAAATAATTGTATTTGTAGTTTTGTACCCAAAGAAAAGCATCAAAAATAAATAATCATTATATTATAATGAGTTTAATGGTTGATACAATAAAATAATATTTGTTATTCTTAGATCATAATTTGTCGCTAATATAACTATAACTTTTGATTATCATAAAATCAATAAACTTATTATACATGATTAATTGTGATTAGATGACTATATAAACTAATGGATATATAATATTTTTTCTCATATAAAGTTCATGATCATACACTAATAATATAAAATATTTTTAAAATGTGATTCCAATAATAATTTGTAATATAACTTTTAAATGATTATTATCATAAAACTCTAACAGGAAAAATTTATCATACACTGATACTGATGCTATGATACAATTTTTTGTGCATGTAAAATCTGTCATATATATACCACGCTCACCATATATATACATATGATATTTTTTTTCTTAAGGAACTATATAATCTGGGAGCTCGTAGCGTTGCAGTACTGGGTGCACCACCGATTGGATGCGTGCCATCACAGAGAACTCTGGCTGGAGGGCTAACAAGAAAGTGCTCAGAAAAGTACAATTACGCAGCCAGGTTGTTCAATTCCAAACTTTCAAAGGAACTTGATTCCCTCGGTCACAACTTCTCCGATACCAAGATAGTTTACATTGATGTTTACAACCCTCTGCTCGATATCATTGAAAACTACCAAAAATATGGTAATCCCAAGTTTACTTAGTTTCATTCATCAGAATTTATTTAATTTCTTCGATAAAATTCACTGCAAAAAATAATACTAGTAACAGAACAATTTATATGTAATTTTTTCACTAAATTAATACATTAATCTTTTGTAATGGTTCTTGATTTTTTTTTCTCAAGTTTTCACTTCTTGCATTGTAGGCTATAAAGTTATGGACAGAGGTTGCTGTGGCACAGGCAAACTAGAGGTTGCAGTGTTATGCAACCCTTTGGATGCCACTTGTTCCAATGCTTCGGAATATGTCTTTTGGGATAGTTATCATCCAACAGAAGGAGTTTACAGAAGGCTCGTAAATTATGTTCTTGAAAAGTACAACGACCGATTGTTTTGAGCTCGATTAAGTTTGCCTACGGGAAGTAATATGAATTAATTATGTTGATGTCAATGAAGACAATGAGTATTTTGATTTGTCAAGTTTTTGTGTGATTGTGAGGTACTTTTTGTAGATTTCAATATTCACAGGCATCGGTCCATCTCACAGATGTTCCACATTTTTCCTCTGAAATATTTACCTTTAGAGTGGATGTATGTTGTTTTATTCAGGTGTTTAAATATGATTTTTGATGATTTTACTGGTTGGAAATAACTCTGTTAGTTGGAGTTATAAAGTAAAATGTTATTTTGTTGTTTTTGAGCTTGCTATCTGCCACGAATTCTGTAGTGGAACAGAAAAATAACATAAGAATTTTGTGTCTGCCATAATATTCCTTTATAAAAAGTTTTCATTATGTTATTTTATTAACAGAATAAAAAGTCTCTATTATTGTTTTTCTTAATAATAACATACTTATTCCTGCCTAGTCTGATCAGATATTTTTCTCCTGCGATGCACTTTGATATTTTAGAAATCTTTTGCTGTGACTTTAGTAAGATTTCGACCTAGAGCAGTAAATGAATAATAATTGAGGATGTACAATGATTTATCTTAAAATTCTCATACCTATTTATACATATCTTTAACGGACCTTGGACCTTATGGACTTTTGAATTTGATTACCACTTTAGGCAATTCGTCTTTAACCCTGATGACCCTACTTAATCATGATCTTTTTACTTCTTTGTTGCGTTTATCAAATGTGTGTTGTCCTTTGATTGGCTGAGATATCCAAATAACTGAATAACCCTAATGGTTTTGTGTTTGGTTACAATTATAAAAAAAAAAACGTTTTCTTATAATTAAAAGTGATTTTTAGTTTGTTTGGATATGGCAATTGTATAATTGTTTTTTTATTACAAAGTTATATAAAAGACCTTAATAGTACTTATAAAATAACATGTTTGTTTAGAAAAAAAAGACTTATAAATGTTGTAAAAAATACACTGCACCATATATGTCCATTAAGCTAACAACTACCTATGCCTAATAGATAAAATGAAAACTGCATATATTTTTTTTTAAGTTAACAACCTTGTTATTAAAGTTTTACTAATTAATATTTATGGATAGAAAGCGCTAGCAAGTAAAGAAGATAGCTGTTGTAAGATTTTGTGTTTCTCTTGATACTCAAAAATCTTGATCTTTCCTTGTTTATTTAGATTTTCTTTTTAAGTTTTTTTTTGGTTCTGGCTTAAAATGTCAGGTTTTGGCACCAAGTCTTACTCGGCTTGACCAGTATTGTATCTTGGGGAAGATACCTGTGATCTCATAAAAAAATGTCAGACTTTCCGAGGAAAACTCAGAAACAAGGAACGAAATGTAAGAGAGGAAAAGAGAAAAGCTCCAGCAAAACAAGAAAACATAAACACACTTGAGGAAATACACTGACCCTGATGCCACAGATTCTTTAAGTGAAGAATATGAGAAGATTTTGAGCAATGGTTATCGGTTAAATGGTTGTTCTAAGCGGATTGTCAAGGAAATTTCGCTTCCATGCATGCCAAGCAAATTACATGTAGAGAATTCTTCACAAGAAGATGCCAATAGTGAAAAGATCAAAGCAAGTCCAGCCCCGTTTGCAAGTAGGAGGAACAGGAAACCATCAAGCATGTACAGAGGTTTTCAACGTAGGAAATGAAGAGAATATGTGGCAGAAATTAAAGACCCTATTCAAGGGGTCAGAATGTGGCTTGGTACTTTTTTTGATACTGAAGAAGAGGCTGCTATGACTTATGAGAGAAAGAAGAATGAGTTTGACAGCTCTTTGTTGGCTTTGAGCAAAAGGGATGCATTTGCTTGTGAAAGTGCCAAAGAAAAGAAGTATTGTTTCATCCATCTCCATCATCAGTGCTTGATGTAAGCACTACAAAAGCTCCACTAGATGTTAATGACCTTAATGGTTCAGTCAAAGAAAAGGCCAATGCGGAAACAAATGGTGAAGGAGGAGGCATTGATGTGGAACCAGTTTATAGTGAAGACAATTCAATTTTACATTTGCTAGTGGAGCCAGTTGTGGCTTCATTGGTTGGTCATGGACATGATGATTTCTGTTTGGATGATATAGAGAAAGAGGCAATGCTGCTTGGTAATGACTTTTATGATTTCTTGGACAATGATATGAAACGTGGCTCTGTGTGGAATGAGGAACATGGGGAGGGCACCACCCTTCCCCCTGTAGACAGTGCTTTTGAAGAGTTAGCCTGGATTGATGATACTCTAAAATGGGAATGTTCCTAAATTTTGTAGTTGATTTAGTGAAACTAGTGTCTAGTGGTACAGTTATTACAGAGTATAGAGGCAAACAAAATGATTTTAAGCATGTTGCAATCAATAGCCAAGAAACTAAAATTGTTTCATACTTTCTTCAAACTAAGTCTGTCCTCACGTCTTCAATCTTTTTCCTTCTTTCTTCTTATTTTGTACACTTTGAAAAGACATTGCTCCGAACTGTATTTGGTTTTGGCTACTTTTAATGCATGTAAAATCAAAACAAAAAAGAAAATGCCAAAGTAAAGGAAAAAAGCAAAAGCATTACAATCACAAGGAAAAAATGTTCCCCTCATGAAAAATTTTAGCAACTATTTTTCCCTTTCACGAAACATGAAAAAGATTAATTCAGAAGAACCATTTGAAAATATTCCCGTTCATTCCTGCCCTGCTCTTGGGGTGTCTGACAATGACAATCTACACAATGGTGTGGATTCTCATAAAATCTCTTGCAATTAGATAATTAACATATGAGATAAAACAACCTGCGTATAGTAACTTTTAACTTGACATGGAACCATTGTTCGTTAGTTTTTTTTTCCCCTGTTGGATGGGATTCCAATAGCAGGTTAGGGGCTGATAAGACAATAAGATAAATCTTTTGGTTGAATTAGATCACATAGTCTTATAACAGTGTGTGCTTGGTTTGTTAAAATAGTCTAATGGAAAAAAAAAAATCTTTCAAATTTTCTAGTACACATGTAATAACTCAACCGATAAACACAGCCTAAGCCGTTAATTAAAACTTGTGTTAACAAAGAAGAAAGAAACCAACATGATGTGACTATATCTCATGAATAAACAGGAACAATGCAATGTATAATTATTTGGAGAATTGGAGGGGAGATGAGGGACGTAAAAAGCAATATCTCATGAATTGAAAATATTTCACATGATATTTGGGGAATTGGAGTTTCTATTTGAAGGTGCTGCATAGAACTCTCTATAAAAAATTAGTGACAGTGGCAGCCAATTTGTCTTGGAATATCATAATACTTTTAGATATACATCAACTGCTCTCTGAACCTCGAACTGAGAGGTTACCTAGCATGCCCACTATGCAGAAAGTTCTTGATAAATTTTAAAGCAATTCCATGTTCCAAGCAACATCTCAGCTAGAAAGGAGAGTTTGCACATCTTTTGCAACATGATGTTTATGAGTTGCAATTCACAGTTAGATCTCATCATGCTCGTTTACCACAAAAGGAATCAGCAGAGTAAGAAATCTTGAAAGGGATAGAAGTGGACATCAATGGTACGATTCAATGAGATCTGCTGTAGCGGCAATATTTTGACTCTCCTTAACCTCCATATTTGTTGATCAGCTTAAAGCTCAGACCTCATACATACTCTTTAATTTGTAAAAGATTTTAAGAATGAGATCATCCAGCACGGGGTTGGAATTACATAATGAGGCCATCAGGATACATTGGCGTTGTTTGCAAAAGCAAATTCACATACAACAGCTAGGTGGTCACTTCCCCATTTCTACAAATCAAGAAAGAATCATAAAGATATTGATAATCCAAATCCACTGTGGAACAAAATACATAAGCACATCCATAGTCAAGGTTTCAAGAACTAGATTTAAGCAGATTAACTCACTAGGGAGTCCTCTAGATCTTCTAAGAGTATTAATGGGCAAGGTTTCAAGAACTCTAACTGGAATAAGATCTTCGGAATGCCTGCTTAACAATGACATCAGTAACAACTAATAAACAATTTGTAAATGCAATTTTTTTATGCTCATTGTGAAACAAAATAATTACTAGATATAATCAACAGTTCCCATGAACTTGGAGTGGTATGATGTTGCCAAGGGCTCCCCAATATCATCTCTCGTTCTATGGTTTCCCGGCAGCCACAACCACAACCATATGAGAGTTATGAATATTAAGGGGGAATGGGAAATATCACAACTGATTGAATATCCAACCAAAAAATTCTAGAGAGTTTCCCATATCAATATTTCATGGACAATCTTTATATCACAATCACAAAGAAGTTGCAGAAATATTTGATTTTAACAATTTTATTCAAGTTGGAGTAGACTTGGGAATACAGCATACAGGAACACCACTATAAGCACTGCAGAGTTTGAGCTGGTGCTGAAGACGAGTGACTCCTTCTGCCCCAGACGCAAGTCTTAGTTCTTCCTCACTCCATCTGTACAATTGTCTTGAAACAGACATTGAAATGCTGCACCAGATACTCAAATAATTAATACAGAATACTGAATACCTAAAATTTGACATAATCAACAATGACAACCTTTCCCTCTAAAATTGGACAAATAATAATAATAATAATAATAATAATAATATACTTGAGACACACAGACAAGAAACTAGTTTTAATCATGCTTTTGAAACCCGGACTCTGGCGGGTTTGATCGAAAACCAATCACGTGTCAAATGTAACGCTTACTAAAAACTGGTGCTTTCTTAAATCGGCTCAAAATTGCTGAATTGGTTGAAAACTGATAAAATCTAGTGGGTTAACCAGTTTCGCTTGTTTCTTTTACAAAAAGAAAACTTTCAAATCGATGTTATTTTGGTTTTAAAAAAATACTATGACTTATGATATTTTTAAGTGAAATTTATTTTTTATTATTATGAATTTATGTTTATTATGTTTTTTTTTTTCAATATTACTAGTATATTATATTAAAATATTAAAAAATATTTTATTACAATTAATTCGACACCGATTGAACAATTGATCCCTGAATTAGTGTTTTCAATGATTCGATGACCGGTCTGATTTTGACAATATTGGTTTTAAGTGAAGCTTGTTTGGGAGGAGAGCTCTCAATTCTATCGGTTATATTAAAATATGGTACAAACAGAATATTGTAATTAGGGAAGGAAAATTACAAAATCAACAAGATGTTCTATCCTAATTAGGTGCAGCATATAATTACAGAGAAAATAATCAACAACAATAAAGGCAATACTATCATTATAGGCAAGGTTGTCAAAATTGAGATTCTACGTAGACTCGTGGAGACTTCGTAGAATCGAATCGTAGAATCGTAAGAGTCTACTTCAGACCAAAAGAAAAAGTAAATTACAAAAAAAAATAAGCCAAAAGGTGTATAGTAAGCAAATTGGTTATGGATCTAGCCAACATACTAAATAAACCTAATCCTCTAGCTTTTCTTCTTCCTTCCAATGGTCGTTGAATGCCTGAATCTCTTAGATAGCTACCAAAGGAGAAGCGAATACATTTGGTGCACAAGCACGTGATCCACATAATCCTACACCTCCACTTGGGCATGGGATTCTCCTTATCCTTCCACCCTTGCAGCGCCACCTTCATCGCCACGTACCCCACCGCGAGGCAGAGCCCGAAGATCACGAGCCACAGCGCCACCAGCGGTAGGCACATCGTCGTCTTGGCCCACTCGTAGAGCCCCTCAATACCCCATATAAAAGCTTATCTTCTCTTCTTGGCTTCTTCTTCCGCTGTTGCGCTACATGCCTGCGAAATCGTCAAATCTCCGAGTTTATCGATTCTACTCGGAAAACGATTCTGCTTGGGATTTAACTCGCAGAGACTAAGTAGAATCGTATGATTCTACGATTTAAATCTCGAGTTTTATAACCATGATTATAGGCGTGTTTGAATTGCCGTCATGTTGAGCGTCAATCCTCCATGAGTGTAGAGTTCAGTTGAACCTGCATTGGAAAGTGAGATTTAAGTAAAGCAAACACACACTATCATTTAGAGCAATAAAAAAAGCACTTTATAAATACCAACAATCAACAATAATCTACATACTTGCAAATAAATGATAGTGAATCTGTTTCATAATTGATACTTGCCTTGTTCTTTATGAGGAGTAGGCGGGGAAGTTATAACAGATAGTAATCGAAAATAAAAGACTTAGCAAAGACTAAAAAAAACCTAGCATCATCACCAATCTGTGATCTGAAGAATCTATTAGTCTGGATTTCAAACTATCCTAACATATTTGTGCGATCATGTAATTGGATGTCTAACTGCAATAAATGGAGGTAGAACAGACACAATCATAACAATTTAAAGTGCACACACACATACACAAAGCACATGTTGCCTTTTTTATATTTTATAGACATTAAAACTTGAAACAGACAATGAAATTGGTTTAGTATGTAAAATAATATTAAATAATAAAAAATCATTGACATTACATCAAGTAGTTTTGGTAGGCTGAACCCCTAACATATTACATAATCTTGCATCTTGCCTTTAATCTATTTTTCAATTTATTTTATTTTGAATTTATATTTACATATAGTATCACCTACAAATTCCAAAAATATTTTGTGCTTACAAATAGACACAAATTTATAGTCATCCTAGTACTAGGTAGTTTGTATACCCTTATTTTAAGCATTTTATTTTATTCGAAATTTAAATTTAAATCTTTTAGATTTTATTTTATCTTTTAGGAATTAGATTAGGTAGTTATCTTTAAATTTAGTAGGAAATTATAGTAACTATTATCTTTCTAGAGATTTTATTGTTAGGTTGTTATTTATATTAGCTTTTGTCTTTATCTTATTAGATTTAATATCTTTCTAATTTATATTTCAGAATTTCAGCATTTTTTCTTTTATTATCCTTTTAATAAATAAATTTTGAATTAAAAAAAAATTGGTAGACTTTAACATTTTCCAATGCATAAACTCCCATAACATTACATGCATGTGGATGATCAGACCACAAACATGACAGAAGATTAAAAAAAGAACAATAATATGAAAATAACATTAAATAGATAATAAGAATTGTTACATTAAGAGTGTTTGATTGCTGGATCCCAACAATGAGTAGTTTAGCCTCTTATTATCATGAGAGACTTACGAAACAAAGGAAAACAAAAGATAATGGTAAAGAATGAAGAAAAAATGATAAAACAAGGGGCATAAGCCACCTTCTTTCGAGTAAATTCTTCTTTCATTTATACATTTTGTTTCTATTTGCCTATGACCGTTCATCCTTTTTTATAATCAAAATTTTATTTTATTAGATCTTTTTTATTGGTGACTCTGTAAGCTCGTATATGCATGCTAAGTCTAAATCATCAATCCATCTTTCAAGTTTTTAATGTGTAATTCTATAAAAAAAAATACAAATAACACTCTATAAATCAATTAATTTTAGTATTTATTGGATAAAAGTTAAAAAAAATAAATTTCTACATTTCAATTACAAAAAAAAGCATTAAAACAGGAAAAAGAAAAAAAAGAGATAATTACAAAAGAAAATAATTCCTATGTAAATTATCATTAAGGCTCCAAGTTTCAAATTTTGAAAGTATGCCATTAACAGTGAACCTGTTGTCATGCTGACAGTATTTATCCAAATGAATAGAGAACGTATAACTACATGCCAGGCACGGATAACTTCAACCAAAAGCATACGAACACATAGAAACTTGCAACTTATATCCTTTGAACAAATAATAACATTCAGATCCTAGCAGGAAAGCACAACACATGAAAGTCACAATTAAAGTCATCCATAATCCTGGTTGCTCATCATCCATATGCAATTTTCAGCACCACTGCATCTTCTGCGAGCTTCACTGCCTTAGAATTCCTGGATCAGCAATGCGCCTTTCTCCACACCCAACTTGTAATCCCTTTCCATGATAACCCGAATCGGAGATCATCACCAAAAACCCACGCATCATTCCCTCTCGAAAATCATTTTCCCTTCGCGTGACTTCTGAAATCCCAATGAATTGAGGAAAAATGAAAACACTGAAACATAGCTAATATTATTGTTCCTCTTCTGCGCGTTTCTCTTTCTCTTTGAACAAACTACAATATTTGGTCTAAGCTATAAAAATATAAAAGTCTAATGAATATTAAAAAATTAATTTACACAACTGTTATCATCTTGAGCACAATCTTATATAAAAAAAATCATGATAAAAATGTTAAATTTCTTTAATCGCCAAGACAATGATTGACAAAACCATATAAAATGTTGATTTATAAAGTGTTTAAATTTTATATTAATGTACATTCGTTATTGAATTTTTATTAAATGATGTATTTAACGATCATACACATTGCAAAAACTATGTTAAATCATATTAAAAAAATAATTAAAACATTTTATCTTAAATTCTAATTAGCATGACTTTGAATTTTATATCTATTTATTTATTTAAATGTTTAAGTTTTATATCTATTTATTTATTAATATGCATTGAATAGTATTGAGCTTTTGAGTTTTTATTAAATGATATATTTAACTTTCGTAGACATTACTAATCATGTTAAGTCATATTTAAAAAAAAAAAAACTAAATCTTTTTTATCTTAAATTCTAATAAGCATGATTTTTGAATTTTGTATCTATTTATTTATTAATATACATTGAAATGGATTGAGTTTTTTATTAAATGATATATTTAACTTTCATATACAATTCTAAAACCATGTTATGCCATATTTAGTAAAACTAAAATATATTTATCTTAAATCCTTATATTAACATGACTTTTGAATTTTATATCTATTTATTTAAATGCTTAAATTTTTTATCTGTTCGTTTATTATACATTGAATAAGATTGAGTTCTTGAATTTTAATTAAATGATTTATTTAACTGTTATATACATGTATTTTTTAGGCCACATATTCTCTAATAAAGACAATATTTCTCAAGCCTGGATAAGATCATCATTTAACATAATGTAATACTCATGATTTAAACTCAAGATATTTGATTAAGTTAGAACAATCAAATGTCAATTAATCTACAATAAGTTTGTTTACATGACTAAAACTATGTTAAGTCATATTTACAAAAACTAAAACATATTTTATGTTAACTTTTAATTAACATCACTTTTGAATTTATAACTATTTATTTATATGCTAAGACTTTATATTTATTTATTTATTAATATTCATTGAATGAATAGGATTGAGTTTTTGAATTTCCATTGAATGATATATATATATATATATATATATATATAAGATTTTAATTGTTTATCATATACGTGGCCAAAACCAGTCATATTTACCAAAACTAAAACATTTTATCTCAAATTTCAATTAATATGACTTTTGAATTTTATATTTATTTATTTATTAATACACATTGAATAAGACCGGGTTCTTGAATTTTCATTAAATGATATATATAGAATTCTAACTGTCATATTCTTGAAAAAAATTCATTTACACATTTAAGCCTTGTAACAAAGTTATAACATTCCTTAATTTAGAAAAACTAAAACATGTTATATCCTAAAAATCATAACATGAATTTTAAATTATATATATATATATATATACACACACATTAAATGGGCTTGACTTGTTGAATTTCTAATAAATGAGACTTATATGGAAGATTTAACGACTTGTTAAATTTCTATTATTCATTCCCATAATTATGCCTAGCAACAATGTTGACATGTATCTATAAATACTATCACAACGTTTCAAGAAATTCATCACTGAGAAAGTAAAATGGATTGGTTATTTTGGGAGAGACTAGTAACGTTTGTGTGTTTTTTTTTTTTTTTGCCATCCGATTTCCCAAAGCAATAGCTGAACGGAACAATTCCAGCATTGTTTTCATTTGGAGACTCAATCCTTGATTCTGCTATGCCGTTCCTTTACATGCCATTTACACCTCTTCATTAAATGGACCTTCTTCCCTCCAAGCCCCCTTATTCTCCTCACCCCGTATCAAAATATGGCCCCTAAACATGCTAAAGAATTGAAACTCCACTTTTGCTCGCTGTAAGCCAATTCTAGGACATAATATTTACAGATTCAATAATTTCCATGACCTGCACTTGTTTGTGCTGAAAAAAACCATCTTATATTCTTATTCCTAGCCGCCCACAGCAAACAGCAAACAGCAAACAGCAAACCAAACCACCTGCCAACTATCCCCATCCACTCCTAAGTCCAATGTCATTCCCATAAATTGCTGAAATTTTGGAACCACCTCGTTATGTAAAAGAGCATATAGTAACACAGCCACCTAAAACATTTCATCCACACTTAAGAACCACCTTATATAATCCATAAGCACCAATTGTATAAATATTATATAAAAAAAAAACAGCAACTTAGAGGCAAAAATTCCACTAGACAACTATTAATAACTCTAGAAACCAAAGCAACTATTAATAATAATTTTATTAACCAAAATATATTTTTCAATTTTCATTGTATCAAAAAACAATACTTTACCCTAAAGGATTGTAATTTCACATTTCAACCATTTAGTTATGTATTTTTATTAACATTTTCTCATATTAGAAACATAAAATTAGCCTCCCATTTTACTTACTCCCAATCTTCATAAGCATGAGTTTGATTAAGGTAAAATAACAAATAACATACACAAGAAATACAATGATTATAGTAAACTAACTACATCAAAATCTAGAAAGAAAAAAACTGACAGGAAATTTGGAGAAACAATCTTTAGAGAGAGAATAAATGCTAAAAAACCAGCAAAACATGTAATGATTAAAGTAATCTCACAACTCAACATAATTAGTCATCCATTCAACCAGAAAGCCAAAATTCAAATAGAACAACTTAGCTTAGCCAAAACTCCACTCATACCACCAATAAGAGACTTATCTACAACTTCTACCATAAAATAAAAAATAAATAAGAAAAAAATCATCCATAACGAATTTAAGCTATACAAACCAATAACCTCGATAAATCCTCCTCAATCAAAATTCTGAACTTTTTTTATGTTTAAATTAATTTTTCTCTTTTCTCTTTAGACCGTAACAATAGTAAATAATTTTTATTTGTTTCCACTACTTCACTCAAAATTTATATCAAAATTGAGACGGTAGAAAGAATTAACTTCCACAATCTCTCTTCCCATCATCACCGGTTGGCTAAGTTTTAGCTGCTGCTCTCAATAGCATCACCACCATTTGTCTGTGTTGAACTTTCATTTTTAGTTGTTTCTTCCAAGGTGATAGTTTGAAAATTAGTTGCAAGATTATTATATCTTGATCCACTAGGAGATATTGAACCAGAATTAGATCGTCGCTGAGCAGAGGGCAACCATCTCATCCACTCGTTAAGTCTCCTTAACTTGTCACCCTGCAAAGAAAGTTGAGAAAGAAATGACGGTTAACAAAAGTATTATAACTTTCAACATATCTCACTGCTTCACCCATCAACAAAAGTGATGTATGTACAGCAAATGTGCAAGTGCATAATATGAAACACCGACAGGTGAAAAATACTAGAACCTAAGAGCTTACTTGCACTTCCACAATAGTAGATGTTCTGAGAGAATCAAGTATCAACTGAATGTTGGTTGTCAAATTTCTAACCTGAAAAAGAAAAAAAGATAATCCATATAGCACAAACAAACCTAAGGCGCAAAATATTCATGAAAATTTATCACTCATGTCAGAAACATGATCAGACTTCTAACATATTACAAAATCAAATCAACAACAAATAGTCACTAATCACAACACAAAATATGTTTTACAATAACAACTCTTGCATCACAAACTCTAGTAGTAGATTAGATATTGATTAAGGGCATCATATCTTTTTTAAGTGCATGTCTGAAATTCAGGGAATGACAGTTTGAAATGTGACATGTTACATAATAATCTCTCATTTTATTTATTTCATTTTAAAAAATTCTCAAATAAGAGAATGATAACTCAATAAAAAAATAATTATTTCATTTCATTTTACTCTAAACTCTCAATAAAAGATATTGAGTGCACAAATACAAACAAGTTCAGGGGAATAAAGAATAATAATGAAAATTGAAAAGTAATGTTTTATAATCAACATTTTATACATCAGATTCTAAGTTGCAAAATAGGAGGATGAACACAACAATAGACAGGTGACTTTTCAGAAAATCGAATTTCATCACTTGACACCCTTGATAGCATACCATATAACTGATCAGCTGACAATAAATTCATAAGTATTTTCATTTGGAAAATAGTCAAATTAAAATAAGAAGTTAGTGGCCTAATTGAAGAAATTCCTTATTATATTGATGTTCCATTTAATAATGAAAATAAATTGTCAATAGATCATGTTTGTACTGCTGCATGTCAAAAGCATCAATCCCACTGATAACGTCGCACTTGAACTGCATGAGTTGTAAAAGATCTCTAAGTATAAGATGCAGAACAAATACCAAATCTAAAGCTCACTCAAGCACCTACACCTAGTCACTACTAACCAGTTGTTTCAAGGACTCTACAATCCTTACTAGATATATCAAGGCAAAGGAAAACAAAATTGTGGAAGCATATGTAGAAAAAATTATAAAATAAAATAAATCAATCCCAAAAACTAAATTGGATGAAGAGTCAACTTGACTATCTAAAGCTTGCTGAAGCACAAGCTATACTAAACAGTTCTATATATCATACGCACCAATATCATAGAGGGTGTATTCAACTTGGAAATTTCAACACAATGAATTACTAAAAAAAATATCCGAAAATCTTGCAAGAGCAATATTTGAAAAGAATTACAAGTCAAACAGTTACAAACAACAAATATCAAACTTCTATGTCTAGGATTAACATCAATAAAGATGCACAAAAAAGTATGTTAAAATTCATATTATTAGGGGGAAAAAAGGTCCAACTTCCTCATTTATGCCTGCCATCTGCAGCAGCATTACTTTCATAAAGATGGAATAAGTAAAATAATCAACTTCAAAGTGAGAAATGTCTTTCCTGATAAGAGATATAACAAAGTAGTCATTAGCATGCAAAAGTGTACCAAATCATAGATGCCAAATAAGTTGTGTAACGAAAAATCTTCAACGGAAAAAATCTTAAAAAAGCAACAAAAAATGCTAGATAATTACCACTGCAAGTCAAAGATTTACTAAAACATACAACCACTAAGTATAACATTAGGGCCTGTTTGGATACAAGTCACAAGTGCTTTTGAGAGCTTTTATACTGAAAATATAGAACTTTTTCTAGCAGAGAAGCTCTCAAAAGCACTTCTAATCTTGTATCCAAACAGGCTCAAAAGGCTCTACATAAAATATGCAGGAAGTATTGCTTGACCAAGCACAAATAACTTACTCGAGGAAAGTCTGCTATCAAAGTAACAGGAACCCAACCCTGTTCGTCCATTTTAGACCTTAAAAACGCGTCTTTCACTAAATTAGCATCACTGCGAAAAAAACAAATGACGAATGAATAGAAAATTCAATTGTCAAAGATTTATTGACAGACAAAATAATAAACAATAGATTAATGTTACCTAAAGTAATATTCAATTTGATAGACTATCATGTTAGAGAGAGGAGATTCTGCAGCAGCGAAGAACGGTGTAGGAGGAGGGCTGTGAGTGAAGAACGGCATACCCGTAAACTGTTCCACTGTTACTGGTTGATAGTAATAGAACTCTAAAATGGAAAAGAAAAAACATTAGTTAGATTTTATTTTATGCAAACACAATTGATCGAAAGGAAAAATAAACTAACCAGGAAAACCGACAGGGTTAGCAAATGGTCCAATAGGCTGAGGGCCCATGAATGCAGGGGTATTAGGTGGTGGGTGCCTTAGTAATCCTCTTGGAGGCATCCTTGGTTGAGGTAGAAAAGCATCTCTAGTATTCACATAATTTCCACGATCTTGATGATCACGCCTGCTACCATAATTATTATGATAGGAACCATCTCCTCGTGGATGAGGCCCAAAATAACCCCTACGAGAGGAACCCCGATATTCATTCATCGCAGGCACAAAACCCCCTACCAATGGTCTTGCATCCCAGTTATTGTTCTGGTAATGATCTCTTGGAGCATGGTCAGGGACACCTGGTACCATATTACCATAGCTAACTGGTGGGAGCTGGTATACAGGAAAAGGCGGGGGTGGGGGTGGGGGCGGCGGTGGGGGAGGGTTGGAGAAGTTGCTCTGTGAAGGACCAGACCCAGTGCTGCTGCCACCTACCCGCTTCATTGATCTTTGTCTACTAGGCACATTATAATTTGGTGCAGAACTAGGTTTTGCATTAGAAGTCGCTTGTTTCTGAGGAGATTGTGAAGTCATTGGCCCCTACAACATATATGAAGGTCACGCAAACAGATAATACCCAACATTTACCATTATTCACCAATACTTAAAATCCTTTCATACCAAGATAATGCAAAAAAACAAAAACCTTACACATAGACTGAATTTTATAATTGGAGATTCTTTCTCCTTGCTACATTTATATATATATATATATATATATATATATATATATATATATATATAAACTAAACAGAAAATTAACCACACAAGGGAAAGAAAGAAAAAAAACAGAGCAGATAATTAGGGTATGTATTTGAACCAAACCTGAGAAGTGGAGAGTGATCCATCATCGGTAACAGTCTTGGAGGACGATTCAGCAGGCAATTTAGCAGAACCTTTGGTGGACGCAAGCAAAGTGGGCCATGATTCAGCAGCGCCCATTACAGGCCCAGTCTCGACGACGACGCCGTTTGAGGGCTTGTTCCAAACGGTCTTTTTAGAACGATCCGCATTGCCTTCAGCGCCATTGGAACTATCTACATCACCAACCGTATTAGAATTATCCACCGGCGACAACGCCGGAATCACCTCCGATGAAGGGGCTTGATCAGCAACCAGAGACGAGGACGACGACGAGGACGATGACGGCGGTGATTGGTGAATGCTGCCAGCCGGTTCCGGCTCGCCGCCGCGAACAACCTGAGCCCACGGCGAGGGAAGATTTTTTCGCGGGAACTTGGGGCTGTTGCCGTCTCCGGTATGCACCGGTGACGGAGCACTGGGCGGCGAGTGGTGGTTTGAAGATTTAGCGGCAGTGACCATTGATAATTAGGGTTTCTAGTTTTTTTCCTTTTGCCTTCTCGGAGTGACAAACAAAGTGCAGGATGCAGAGATTGATCAGTGGAGAAACAAAGGGATGAAAAAATAAACAAATCGGTAATTTAAAAGATAAAGAAGAGAAGTAATATTTGAAAAAAAAAAATACGAGTTAGGGTTTCACTGGGTAGAAGTAGAATGAGACGGGAACGGATCTTAGTACCCTCTCTCTCAGCACAAAAACTGCGATCTCTCGGCCTCCCCTTTGTGTTTGTTACTGTTATTTCTCCTCTTTTGAAATTATATTTTTTGTTTTCTTTAAAATTGAAGGTTAAATTTAGATTTTTATTTTCTTAAAATTCACTATTACTTAATAAAATCATGCTGAAAGTTTTTATATCTTTTATTCTAAAAATATAATTTAGTAATTTCATTATATTAATTTTTTTTATCATTTTACAAGTTTATGCAAACAATTATTTAAAATTGAAAATAGATTTTTAACTTATTATATATATATTTTAATAAATTATATTATCTTTCTTATTATAATTGAAAATTTTAATATATATATATAGAGAGAGAAGTGATAATTAGATAATGGGTTCATGAATTGATACTTTTTATTTATTAATAATGATGAGCTAATTTTTTCTTTACAAAAGTAAAACTGATAGAGAATCAAATTATCTTATTTATATTTTTTCATATTTCTCTAATTAAAAGAAAATATACATAAAAATAAAAATTAAGAAAAATGTATTTAAAAATAATAATGATATATTATTCTAAATTCATAAAAAAAATAAACGAAAATAAAGTACGGATGGATAAATTCTTACGAATTAAATAATCATGAAGTAATATTGTTAGTATTGTAAGTTTTTTTTACTCCACGTTGTAAGTTTGAAATATATAAACATTTTTTACAATCAATAGAGTACAAATCATACTAGGAAATAAATTGCGTGTCTCTTTCTTTATAGTCTAATGCTTTATACTAGTTACAAGGTGTGTGTGTGGTTCTACTTATTTCTCTGAAAATATGAGATGTTGATTATCTTAATCTTTTTTAGAATTTCCCAATTTCATGAATGATATAGCAAAATAGTGGTGTGACTTAGGCTGAATACCCTTTCTTGACGAGATTCATAGATAATTCAAAGTCAATTAATTTCCACAATTACTCTCCATTGTTTGAACTAGTAGATACTAACGTACACAAGAAAAAAGCCCAAAGTTCAACATTTATATATACTGGTGTAAGCTCTAACCTTTTAAAATATATTTCAAATACTGTAAAAGTTTGTGTGCTATCACTGATAAGCTCACCGCAAGATGTTTAGTTAATGATAACTTCATTTATTTTTAATTTAATGTAGCAGGGAGGAGGAGGCTGTCAGTGCCAAGTAATAAGCCTTTCCATTTTCATATAATATATGTTATACCAGGGGTAAAGGATGAACAAATTTGTTGGTTATGAACTATACCTCACTCTATATTATATTAAGACCACTACGCTATGTTATCCTTTCAATCCCACATCAATCAAAGTGATAACTCCTTGTTGTTTCAGATAATTCAACAACGTATGTCTTAGTCTCATATGTCTTCTCTTCAAATTAAAGAGAACATTATTTACGACTTGAACTGCTGCTTGATTATCACAAAATAAACTTAAAGAATTAATTTTTAGTTGAGTCAAATGAATATCCATAATCAGATTATTTATCCACTCTGCCTCTTCACCAATTGAGGCTAAAGCAAAAAGTTCTGATTCCATTGATAATAACGCAATACAAGTTTGCCTTTTGGATTTTCAAGTAATAGTAGCTATACCCATAGTGAATACATATCCACTGGTGGATTTACTATTTCCAATTTCTGAACACCATGAGGTATCAGAATATCCATCCACAATTGGAGGATAACCAAAATAAAATAGAGCATAATCTTTAGTACCTTTAAGGTATATTATCAGCCTACTAAGGGCGTCTCAATGCTTTTTACTAGGATTATTAGTGAAACAACTCAACATGCCAACTGCAAAGGCTATATCAGGTCTGGTGCAACTCATAGCATACATGAGACTATCTATCAGTTTTGAGTACTTTAATTGATCCACACTGGTCCATTCATTAGGACTCAGTCTTTTGTTATAATCATATGATATCTCACTCGATTTACACTCATTGTATTTCCAAGTAGAAAGTAGCTGCTCAATATAACGAGTTTAGTTAAGGGAGATAACTTGCCTTTCAAAGATTACTTTCATACCAAGAATGGTATTAGTTATACCAAGATCTTTCATGTCAAATTCTTTAGCTAAAGTGATTTTTCACATCACTCATTATAGAATGATTAGAGCCAAGAATTAATATATCATCAACATACAAACATATGATGACTATCTTATTTGACTTGAAACAACAGTAAATGTGTTTATCTAAATAATTGGACCAAAAGCCATAGCTTTTTACCACCTTGTCAAACTTAAGATGACCCATCTTAGGTACTTGTTTAAGACCATACAAAGATTTGTTCAATTTACAAACTTTTTCTCAAGGCCTTTCATGACATACCCTTCAGGTTGTTCCATGTAGATTTCTTCATTTAACTTTCCATTTAAGAAAACGGTCTTTACATCCATTTGATGCACTAAAAAGTGTTCAATAGATGTCAAAGCAAGAAGAATTCTTATAGTTGACAAATGACATACAGGTGAATAAACGTCAAAAAGGTCTATTCCACTATACTATTTAAAGCCTTTAGCTACTAAACGTGCTTTATATTTAGCTATTGATCCGTCACTATTCAATTTATTCTTTAATACCCACTTATAGACTATAGCCTTAGCCTTTTTTGGCAAATTGACTAGCTGCCAAGTGTGATTCTGTAGCAAAGAACTCATTTCATCATCTATGGCTTCTGCACACAGTAAGGATTCCCTAGATCTCATTGTTTTTTGATAGAAGAATGGATCATCCTTTATATGGTAAGTGACAAAGTCCTCACCAAAAACTTTTAGAAACTTTATCTCTTGTAGATTTTCTAACTGCGATTGGTTCAATAGTCAGTTATGTGAGATTAGTGTTAGAAGGACAAGCTACAGATTCTACAGAAGATTCTAAAATCATATTTGTAGATCCAAAAACCTTTAAATCAATATTGCTAACAAACTTGTACTCAAAGAATTCTGCATCTCTAGATTATATCACTGTGTTAGTAGATAGATCCAAAAATCTATTTGCAACACTATATTCTGCACTACTTAGATATACACAAGTAGTGATTCTATGTCCCACCTTAGGCATTTTAGGATCTTGTATCCCTACAAAGGCAACACAACCCCAAGTTTTAAGGGTATCATATCTACAAGGACATTCGTGTCATATCTCATAAGGTGTCTTAGACAATTTAGAGTGCGACAACCTGTTTAATATGTGATTAGCAGTTAAAACAACTTCTCCCCAATAGGAGGAAGACATGTCAGCTGTAAGTAGCATAGAATTTAACATTTCAATTAAAGTTCTATTCTTACACTCGACAACACCATTTGATTGGGGTGAGTAAGAAGCAGTAGTTTCAAGTACTATGCCCTCCAAAGCACAAAAATTCTTGAACCCAATCATTGTATATTTTCATCCTCTATTACTTTTAAACCTCTTAATTTTCAAATTAAGTTGATTTTCAACTCTAGATTTAAAAATCTTAAACTTTCAAAAGCCTCATTGTAAGGTCTCAGGTGTCCACGTGGCATTTTAGTATTAATATGATTGTAATTACTTAATATCATACTGGGGGGTGTAGATTGGAACTTGGATAAAGAGGGGGTGCAAATAGAACCTTTCAAAGTCGGGATCATGCTGAATAGGTTAGTAATATAAGGAAAACGAGGTTAGTGCATGACCGGATTATCGCTTATGTATCCTGGGAAGAAGCGCTGTAAAGAAAGAAACTCGGACAAGGAAGGAAAGAGTAACCGGGTAGCAATCCCGGATAAGCCTGTGTATTCTTCTCCTTCGAGCTATCGAGTAGTAACCTCGGACGAGCTCGGATATTCTTCTCCTTCGGGTTACCGGGTAAGTAATCTCAGATGACCTCGGACTTGGGAAGCGCCAAAGTAGAAGCCCGAGTGAGGTCGGATAAGACCGGAAGAGGGCGGAACCATGGACTTGTGGAGTGCCAAGGCAGGAACCCGGACGAGGTCGGACAAGGACGAACCTCGGGGTTTTCAAAGTGCCTAGGGTGGGCTCCATTGTTATTCAATCGATTTCACCAAAGTGTAATCGATTAAAGACGTCAAATACTTACTTAATACCATTCACGTGCTCCACTCTGACGACCAGAATACTTAAGTGACACATGTGACTTAAGTGACGTGTGCGACATGAGTTAACTCAGTGGGTATATAAGTAACGTGCGCATGGGTCATTTCCTCACTGCACTCATTTTCTCTCTGACCTTTCACCTAAGGCACTTTCTTCCTCCTTCCGCTTCCTCCATTAACGAATGAAGGAAAGCTTCAAGTTAGAGAAGAGAAGGCGATTTTAAGACGTTTAAGCTTGGGAAAAGTTGTCCGCCAGTGTTGTTAAACACCTTAGAAATAAGAAACGCAAGTAAGAACCTCGAAATCTAACTGTTAGGGATTTTGGGGTAGACTATGTTAAGCCCTTTTGGGGGTCTGCATGTCATCTGTTGGGTGACTAATTCCTATAACCTGGAAAAGGATAGAGTTTCATTACATGCAATGGTTAAGGACCGCTATTAATCCCTTGCATACATGTATGTAGGGTGTGACGCTGAGGATAGTGGTGTTCAGAACCGCGAGAACGAAAGAACTAGTGCAGAGCTTCGAACATGTAAGTTCTCTGTTCTTGGGAGTTCCTCCCCTCGACTGTGTTCCACATACTCCGAGGGAGTTATGATTATTGTATGTTAAGATGCATGTATTGAAATTTTGTGTTACTGCTTTGATTGAAAACATGTATATGATTTGCACTGTGATAATATGTTGTAATTGTGTGAGAATTCTCTGGCCAGTAGAATGGACAAATATAGACTTCCCTTATAGCCAAAGTGATATGGAACAACTCTAAGTGGTCAATTAGTATATATAAAAACCTTGAGAGAGAATGCTCATTAAGTTGGATGAACCTCTCTTGGAAGAGCCATATACGTCCACGCAGAACCCGGAGGGAATGTGCCCATTAAGTTGGATGGTCTTCCTCAGGCAAGGGATGTACGAGGGCAGGTGCCCATTAAGTTGGATGATCTTCTCTTGTATGATCCGTGTGATTATATACATGTGTTATATTTATGAAAGCTGGGAAGGCTAGTTGTGTAATGCATGTTTTAATACTTGTATCGTGAAAGTGAATCCGGGGAAGGAGAGGCCTTCCAGAACCCGGAGTTTACTGAGATTATTATCTCACTTCGGATGGGGATTATATGTGTCGCAGGTGAAGAGTGTAACGACCTAAAAAATTATTCTATATATTATATTTATTTATTTATTTACTTAATTACTTATTAAGGTTAAATTCTTTAAATTTATCAAATAGTCTCATATATGTAATGTGCTATATCATTTTCTTAGACGTATTTGAGGTAGGAACAAAAGAAACTATATATATATATATATATATATATATCATATTTCATTACATTCCATTTTTATATTACATACTAAGATCATACTTCTTCAAACACTGTTATTTATTTACAAAATACACAACTCCTATCCCTATTCAAACATGTTCTCCAGTGCTATCCTCTTCACTGAGCACAATTATGGGATATGTGGCCGGGTTCGGATACACAGGAGCAAATTGCAAAAAGGGGTCGTGAGGGTTAAAATCTTCACTAAAAACAGAAATCGGAAAATGAGCTCCGAAGTAGATGTGGGCATGCAGGACAGGCTGCATAGTTACTACATAGCAATTTCTGACTTCATCAATATACCATGCTATGTCCAATGCATCAAGGAACATGATGATTGATGCCATCTAAAATATAACATGGGAAAAATCTAGTGAAATAAATTTCTCAGTAGGCAAATCTAAACCATCAAACACGTTAGTAGGTTAGTAAAAATCAATATATTCAAATGAATCCATAAAATGATTAAGCAACTATATGAATGCATGAAATGAAATGGTCACAAGTGCACATGTCCTCTACATATGTACATTATGTAGGAATGTTGCGGCCGTCTTACGCTAATCATACATGAATTTCCATGTATTAGTACCTGATCTCTCTACATCTTTATTATAGATGTAGTATCATAGGCCCGGTTTCACAAATCTTGGAAACTCGAATCATCATATCATCACATCAAATTCATCATATGTATCAAAAATATGGTTAAGCTACCGTATCTTATACAAATAAAACAATACCAATTTAGGCATGTTTTATTATCTTCAAGCTACAAATAATCACGTTAGTAATCTAACTAATAAACCATGATATATTTTTAAGATTAATTTTATTTAATTTAATTTTTTTTTTGCCAGGATGTCCGGGATGGGATAGCTGGGGTGATTGTGTTCGGGTTCCGGGTTCATATAGCTGAATGGTTATATCCGGGTTCATATAGCTGAATGGTTATGTCCGGGTTCCGGGTTGAATGGTTATGTCCGGGTTCTGGGTTGAATGGTTATATCCGGGTTCATATAGCTAAATAGTTATGTCCAGGTTCCGGGTTGAATGGTTATGTCCGGGTTCATATAGCTGAATAGTTATGTCCGGGTTCATGTAGCTGCATGGTTATGGCTGGCTGAATGGTTATGGCCGGGTTCCGGGTTGAATGGTTATGTCCGGGTTCATATAGCTGAATGGTTATGGCCGGGTTCATGTAGCTGAATGGTTATGGCCGGGTTCATATGGCTGAATGGTTATGACCGGGTTCATATGGCTGAATGGTTATGACCGGGTTCATATAGCTGAATGGTTATGGCCGGGTTCCAGGTTGAAATTGCTGGGGTGCCGGGATGAGTTGACCGAGGTGCCGAGATGAGTTGGCCGAGGTGCTGTTTAACTTAGTAAAAACAGTCCAAAAATCATCAAAATCACCGCCAGAGATCACTAAATATACTTCCAAACATTTCTAATACTTCAGCCTATAAATCATTACCTATTATATGGCTTAAATCAACATTAAATAACCTTTAATTGACATGAAATTCCAGCATAAATAATAGTCATAATCTTATACATTTAAGCATGTAAATTAGTCCAAAATGAATCACTAGTTAAGGATTGAAGCCTAGCCTACCTCTAATAAATCTGAGCAGAGAGTGTATGCTGGAGTAGAAAGTTTTTTACGTGAAGTGAGTAAAGCCGTAGTCAGCCAAAGGTGGTAGAAAATAAGAAACTTAATGTAAAGAGTGAAAACTGAGATTTTCGTGCAGTAATTTCTGAATGCAAGACTATTTATACTAGTTTATTTGGTTACAAGATAACTATCATTAAAGATTTTTATCCTAAGTTAATTATTACAAATATTCCTTCATTTATGACTTCAAATACGTGGTAATTTACTGAAGGTTGAACTTCAGTTGAATATATCTATTTATATAAAGCAAGATTCCCTTCATTTATGGCATGTGTACGTGGAAGGCTTTTTAAGGCTTGATTTTGTCTATGTATTCCCCCTAATGTCACATGGACAATTCTAAAGAATATTGAAGAATTTTGGACAGCTTGTATTACTCATTGACTTTACATTGACTCAAATATTCCAAATATTTGCGTTGCTGAAGCAAATAAAAGGCTGGGAAATATTCATGCACTTATGTTCAAATAAAATTTCTCTCATTTTACTTTCATAATTAAATCATAATTAAAACTTATAATATAATTATTATTATTATTATTATTATTTTGAGGATGTTACAAAGAGCAGAGAGAAGAAGGCAGATCCCGGGGTAAGAGGCCCGTGTAGCATGCCAGTCCGAGGGGACCCGGACCAGAGACCGAGCGGGGACGGGTTCCATGGGAACCTTAGTTTATTTATGGGGGCATGCCGGCTATGTTATATATGTATGTATATATATATATATATATATATATATATATATATATATATATATATATATATATATATATATATATTGGTGTTTTGTGACCCAGCCCTTTTGTGATGTATCTCGGCCCCTGTTATGTAACTTAACCATGAGGAGTGTTGTTTTACGTGTATTCGCCATACATAATGTATAAAATATTGATGTATATTATATTGACGTGAGATGACATCACTCTTTTGTTGCTTTCAAATTAACTGTTGTTAATTTTACTGATGCGCTTAATGATCATATTTGAATGTTAACAATCAGATGCATACGGGGTGTTACACTCATTTTTCGATTTCAACAAATAAACATTACAATATCTAGAAAAATCATCAATGAAAGTAATTAGGTACTTTCGACCCCCTCTGATAAAATAGTTTTTAGAGTCACAAAGATTAGAATGTATAAGCTCAAGAAGTGTTGTGCTTTTAGAAACTGACTTAAAAGGTTTTCTAGTGATCTTAGTCTGTGCACACACTTCACATTTGTCAAATCGAATAAAAGTATCTAATGGAATGTTGTGAGTTTTAGATAAATGTTGTATTTTCCTATAGTTCACATGTCCAAGTCTATTATGTAATAATTTTGGATCAATCAAAGTATAACTAACATGGTTTATACTATCAGTATCTAAACTCAATCTATACATGTCATTAATCATAAATGCATAACCGAAGTAACATGAGTTAACAGATAAAGTTACTTTATCATTCATAGTTGAAAAAGACATACCAGCTTTATCAAGTAAACTCATATATATTAAATTCTTTTTAAGTGAAGGTACTACTTTAACATGTTTCAAAGTTAGTAACTTACCTGGAGAAAACACCATTACAACTTTTCATGGTGTCTTTCACTTCTATGACCTCAGTGAGTAAATCCCATCATTTGTTGCATGACAAGTAGCACCATTATTCAACCACCACTCAGAAGAGACACTAACCTTTCCTTTATTCATCATTCCAATGAAGGCTTAAGGCTCAGATTCACTAATTAGCATATTAGCCGCATTTTGTGGTGTGTTGTTCTTTGATATCTTTGGTAGTTTACACTCTGTTGCTCAGTAATCCCACTTTCCACAGTTATGACACTTGCCCTTCTTCTTCTTGAAGATCGTCTTTTTGGGCTCTAACTATGAAGATGATTCACCTTTTGGTGACTTAAACTTTTTTCTGAGATTTATAGGAATGTGAAACTAAGTTGACAACTGACTTTTATTGTCCTACTTGTTCCAAACTCTTCCTACAAATGTTTTAATCTTCAATATGAATATACCTTTTTAATTCATCCAACTCCATCTATTCTTTTAGTATGTGTATGTCAATCTTAAAAGAATTCCATTCAGTAGGTAACTTACTCAACACAATATGAACAAAGAGGTTATCAAAATATTTTAGTTTTATGATATCATAAGAGCTATGTTTTGCTATTTTAATCAAAGTAAAATAGTTAAAAAGAGTGCACCTTAAAATTCTTCAAAGTATACCAAATCTTCTAAATTTTAAAAAAATAGCATTGTAGAGGTGAGATTTGTCAAATTTGACCCAAAAAATGAATCCATAACGCCCAAAAACCTTAGGAAGAACTATTTTTGATGGCTGGAGATTGCTGAAAATTTGCCGAAAAAGTTCATTGGACAGTCATCGGTTGCAGGAAAAGTTCGCCGAAAAATGAACCAATCGTCGGAAAATGAACCAATCGTCAGAGAAGACGTCGGAAAATGAACCAGTCGCCGAAAAAATCAGTGGAAAACTACAGAAACTTTCAATGACTATATCTCCTTCGTCTGACATTCATTTTACACAAGTGACAGTCAAAATGATCATCTCGACGAGTAAAACAAAACCCACAAGGTTTCAACTTGTGAAATCGGCTGAAATTTTCAGGATCTGGACCCAAAGGTTGTGGCTGCAGAATTTTCAAACTCAGATTTTGGTCAATTCTTCCGTCAAAACATGAAAGTGATCACACTCTTAACTTTCTCTCGTTGAGATCTTTGAAATAACACCTTACTTGTTCAAATCCAATACACGAAGCTAATACTTCAAGATTGTTGGAGGTAAGGAGTTTGAGAGAAAATAGTTTAGTATTGGGTTCTTGAAGTATTATACCAAGATAATCAAATGTGGAATGTTCAACAGTGTTACATCTAACTTAAAGAAAACTTTAATAATATAGTAAATTATTGGATTTCAACTCATATAGATCCATATAATTATACAATAATTTATTGAACTTGTTCGTGAATATATTAATATTTAATATACATTGTTAAATATATTCAATAGGTTATGTATGTTGATCATTGTTGTTTTAACTTATTAGTTTATCATTGTTCATTTGGAATTGAAACCATCGTTTGAGATTAGATAAATTTTCTTTTCGCCCCTCTTCCCCTGTCACTATATGAACCAAATGTATTTAAACTTTGTTTGGACGATTAACTATTTATTTGGTTAAACAATTGATTTTTCTTTTTATTGCTAGCCTCTTCGTTATCCTTTTATTTGGCACCCATGCATGAATTTCTATCATTTTCTTTTGTTTCATTTTGCTCTATTTATGCAATATAAGATATTTTTTTTCCATTTATCTTTTTCTATTCAATATAAGATATTTTTTTTCCATTTATCTTTTTCTATTCACACCTAAACAAAATATCAAATGAGACAAGGTCATGTCTCTTCTATAATTAGTTTTTTTAATACGAATTCTGCCTATTGTTTAATAATAATTAAATTTTAATAAAAATTATTTAAAATATATCAATAAAGATATAATGGATCTAATTGCTCGTTTTCTTTGTCCACCATGACTTTGAGTAGTCATTGCCGATGGAAAACAAGGGCTGCATTGAAATTTCTGCAGACTTTGACGGAGGACCAAATTAGCGATCAACAACCGCACAAGTGTCGTGTATCGTATGAACAGAATCACTTGCAACAACTGCAGTTTTAGATTTTTCTTAGCTTACATTTAATTTTATTTTAAATGTTTGCTCTAATTTTTATCATTAGTTGAGCCTTGGAAATTATGGTATGCATGTATTATTTTTAATATAATGATGACCATCTACCATAAAATTGTCGCACTGGCTTACGTGTTTTAAATCTCTACTTTTTTTTGGGTACAGACTCCCATCCTACTTAACGTTACTGCTAAATTTCAATTTTATCACATTCCTCATAATTTCACGGCTAATTATTTTTCCTTGCATTACATGGATTATTTTAATTTTTCATATATATTAACCACCAGTTTTTATTTAATATTACTTATTACATATTTTATTTAATCATTTCAGAAAAAAATTATATTGAGAATATCTTACATTAAAGTTAGGTACTTTTTTTTAAAATGCAAAATGAATTAATTTAAACATACTTCTAGTTTTATAAACAATAATAAAGAGATCACTAATATTCAAAATTTAATAATTATATGGTTAAATTCTTTAGTATTTATTAAATATGTGTTTGTGTAAATAGATTAAAATAAAAAAGTATCTATCGGACCAACATAATGTTAGTAATCTAATATTTATTCTGTTACTTTCAATTACATGAAAATAATAGCTAAACGATTATTGAATACATATTTAACTAAACAAGAAAAAAAGTATGTAATTATATATATATATTATTTAAAAAAAAAGGTCTATATAAGTCGACTATGATTTTATGCACAGTCCCACATTTAACAATTTCTTGGCAGTTTCCGTCAACTTCAACTACCAGTTTACTTTGAAGTCTATTTGCTAGTCAACTGGTTTAGCTCTTTAATGAAATAAATATATAATATAATATTTTGGACAACAACCAGTATTGTAAAGTTACCGGGAAAGCTTCATATATTTTTCATGAAAGTGGTTTCTTTTAGTTTTTCTTTAGATTAGAACAAAAAATAGACGTGCAATATTTTAATCATGTGATAGATACTCTGATTATTACTTTAATTTCCTTTTTAATCATATACTTAAAGGAAAGGAAAACTCTACGAATCTGACAGAAAAATCCACATTTAGAAAATAGAAACAATAGGAATAGGTAGATTTATTTTGGTATACCCTTCTATATATAATATTTTTCATTTAATTTCCTGCCTTTCATGACTTGTTTTGACTACGTGACAAAGCCCCTTCAGAACTTTAAGGTAACAAGCTTTTAGAATAACAAAAATATTTATTTAGAAAATACAAAATAACTCTTTTATGAGTAAATTCTGTTTTATATAATAAAATTAATAAACAGACAACTTAGTAATGAAAAAAATTGTATAATATGCATGAGACTTTAAAATCAAATTTGTTATAATCATTGAATACAAAAAAGGAAATAAAATTAATTTGATGTATAATACTCTTCAATCCTAAAATAAATATCATCCTAATTATTTTAAGCAAATCAAGAAAAATTATCAGAAATATTAATGAAAAAAGTAATCAATATTATATAAAAAAAACTAATCATAATATTAACTAAAATTATATAAAAAACTATAATGAAATTTATTAAAGATATTAATAAAAAATAATTAATATTATATTGAAAAAACTAAATATGATAATTATTTTAGGATGAAGTGAGTACTAATTTAAAATATGAAAAAAAGACCATGCAATATGTAAAATAGTTTTTATATTATTTTAAAAATTATATTAACAATAATTTATAATTTGATAACTTGCTGATAAACTCTTAAAATATTGGATAACAACTACTAACTAACTAGATATATCCAATATTAATAAAGAGCAAGTCTAACATGCCACTAATAAAGTACGTGAGAAATGTCCTAGTGCACGAAATGTGCTAAGATTTTTTTATTGGGAAAAAGATCGAATTGGAATATTCTTTATTTTTTCCCCTCTATAAAATGCAAAGGTTGCAGCCCATCACTCTACCCCCTAGTATCTCTCTTAACGTTGAGTTCTCGATCTGCATCCAGAATTTGAGGGGGAGAGAGAGAAAGTGTGTGTGGAATTGAGTGTTCTCTTCTCTTTCACGAAAAGGCTTCTTTAATTGTATAGTTAGGGTAGCCATTACAGCCCATCTGCGCGTATTAGTTATGGCTCAGACCACAGCGAATCACACAGTGAGCGTATCTGGGTGGGCAGCTCATGATTCTTCGGGCAAGATTGCCCCCTACACCTTCAAAAGAAGGTACTAATAATTAATATTTCTTATTAATTCGATCTTCATACAGATAGATCCAAAATAACATAACACGCTGCAGGGAGAACGGTGTGAACGATGTGACAATAAAGATATTGTATTGTGGGATCTGCCACACGGACCTCCACTATGCTAAAAATGAATGGGGCATCACTATGTACCCTGTAGTACCCGGGTAAGTATATTATATTTATATTTATTTTAGACAGATTAATGTTAATATTTAGTATTGTTAATTTTTGTTAATAGAAGGATTTAAATCTTTTCTTTTTCTGCTCCCTTCACCATGTGTCTCTCTTAAACTCAAAGTAATTAACTAATGTATGAATGTTGATTGTATTTTTAGACACGAGATCATTGGGGTGGTAACTAAGGTGGGGAGCGACGTGAAGGGGTTCAAGGAAGGAGACAGAGTGGGTGTGGGGTGTTTGGCGGCTTCATGTTTGGAATGTGACCACTGCAAGACCGATCAGGAAAACTACTGTGAAAAGTTGCAATTTGTCTACAACGGAATATTCTGGGATGGCAGCATCACCTATGGTGGCTACTCTCAAATTTTTGTCGCGGATTACAGGTTGGTGTTGGTTCATTCATCATTTCTTAATATTTCCCCCCTCATCCTCTGCTTTCATAGAATGTAAAACAAATTAAGATTAAAGTATTAAATTAAAATAGAGTATAAAAATATGAATTTCACATTATATTTTATTGTTTATTTTTTTTTCACCTTTTCTCCTTGCAAACGAACTCTCCCGGCCCTTAGAGATGACATCACTGTATTATTTTTGTGGAGTTTCTCTTCTTTAATTTAGTGTCCATGTATTATTTTGTAAAATATTAAAAATTATATAATATTTTTATAAAAATTAAAATATTAATAGCCAAAACGGTCAATAAAGATGGCACATGCGAGTAAATGAAAGAAGACGACGTCCCTTTCAAAGCCACGTGGCTTTTAAAGGCATAGCAGAATGTTGAAGACAGCTGAGCCTAAATTATTATTGCGCTTTTATGATGGGTTGCAATTGTTAGATCTCATTTTTATAAGTATTTTTATTAATAAATTTTGAATTACTTAAAGTAAATTCTTGAACTTTTGTACGTAAAAAATATTTATTGAGACAATTTTTTCCATTAAATAATTTTACTTGTTTATGTAATAAATATTTGTAGTTAATTTTTTAAAAATATTTTTATTAATAGCAATTTATCTTAGACTTGGAGTACTTATTATCCCTAGATGAAATTGATACTTGGAAGAAGACTTTATCTTCAAATTCACGTTGCTTTTAAAGGCATCGCAGTGGTGGTTGAAAAGACAACCAAGCCCCACTACACTACTGTTTGGTAGTATTAAAATAAGCAGTTTTATTGATAAATTATTAATTGTTTAAAGTCAGGTTTTGGACTTTGTCTATAAAAAATTAAATTTTGAGAGAATAATTTATATTTGATTATGAAAAAATGATGTGTAGATATGTGGTACACATTCCGGCAAACCTAGCAATGGATGCAGCGGCTCCTCTGCTATGTGCAGGAATAACAGTGTTCAGTCCTTTGAAAGACCACGATTTGGTAGCATCACCGGGAAAGAAGATTGGGGTGGTTGGTCTGGGAGGCCTTGGACACATTGCTGTTAAATTTGGCAAGGCTTTTGGCCACCATGTTACCGTCATCAGCACTTCTCCCTCCAAAGAGGCTGAAGCTAAGGACCGTTTGGGTGCTGATGATTTCATTGTCAGCTCCAACCCTAAACAATTACAGGTTTGTAATGCAATTGTTTGCCTCTACATTTCACAACATTAAAAGTGAATGTCTTTAAATTTATTTGGTTGAAAAAAAAAATACTCATTTTAATAAAATAAATAATTTTTATTTTCTAGCAGAGTATGTTTATTTAAATTGTTTTTACTTAAAAAAATATTTTTTGTTTATTTTTTTAAGAAATAAATCATATTTACTAATTAAATAAGTATTTTTAAATACTTATTTTAAGTTTAAACCTAAACTATATTGTTCCTTTTGATTATTATTATAAAACATAATTTAGAAAGAATTGATAATCCTTTTTATAAAATAGTATTTTAGAATTTCTATGAAATATTTAATGTTTTTTTCATTAGTTGTGTTTATTAAATATTCTAAGTATTTTTTTTATTGATAATGAAGCATAATATTTTTAGACTTTAATGATTTCCTATCACCCATAATAAATTAATAGTTATTAATAAGAACACAACTAATATAATAATAATAATTTTTTAAAAATCAATAAAATAGTTATTTTTATTGGTAGGTGTAATTGATGTCAGAAGTAACTTATATAAAGTTCAAGAGGGAGTAGTATTTATGAATATTATAAGTTTGAAAAATATTCTTCGTATTCAAACATGTTGGGCTGCCGGTCCAAAATATATATGGGTTGATGCATTTGGGCTTTGGGATAATTAATGGGTCAAGGCTATGTAAACATGATTTAGTTTCTCTGGTGAAACTCAGGCTGCAAGGAGGAGCATAGATTTCATATTGGACACTGTTTCGGCAGAGCACTCTCTGTTGCCCATCTTGGAATTGCTCAAAGTCAACGGGACCTTATTTCTCGTGGGAGCACCAGACAAGCCCTTACAATTGCCTGTTTTCCCATTGATATTTGGTAAATTTTCCTTCCTGTATTTGCTAATTAATTATGGCAAAGCTAACCAGTGCAAAAGAAAATAAAAATTATTGGAATATTTTTTTTATTTCATTAATCAATATCATAAGGACATACTGGTTAGAAAGATCCATTAATTAATTACCTTTTAGTTGGATGAATTTAAAAAAAATGATGAAGAAATGTTGATTAACATTGGTGACAGGCAAGAGATCAGTGAAAGGTGGGATCATAGGGGGAATAAAAGAGACGCAGGAAATGTTGGAGGTTTGTGCAAAGTACAATATAACGAGTGACATTGAGTTAATCACACCAGACAGAATCAACGAGGCTATGGAGCGCCTTGCTAAGAATGATGTGCGCTACCGTTTCGTCATTGATATTGCTAATGCTGCCGCTTCCAACAACTAAACTACCCTTCAATTCGGATCAAATGTTACTTGTTTCAGTATTTACTGCTTAATAGACCTCTAATTTTACCTCTGCAATTGGACGAATAAATCATATATTTATGGCAATGACTTCTTACTTATTAACTGATCCACCGTTTAAGTCTGAATTAATTTGTTAAGCTTTTAGAAAAAAAATTATAATTAAAACATTTGTTTGTTTGGTACTCTCGTTTTATTTAATAAAATGAATCAATCTAAACGTATTTATAATAATATAGAGTACTGTATTTGTCTAATTGATTATTCTAAAAATGTACTTATTTAACTACTTGTAAATGTTTGGTGATTTAAATCTAAATAACAATAATTCCTATCAACCATCACCAATAAATATTTAACAATTAATTAAAGACATGAATGAAAAGTAGCAACTCTCCCTTCAAATAAAAGTTAAAACACTTATCTATTCTCTTTTTTTTTTTATAAAAAAAATCTTGTTTACTAATCTTATTTTGTTAGTTGACGAATATAAAATGATACAAATATATAATTTAGTTATTTGATTATAAATTAATAAGAAAAAAAAAACTAGTAACTTATAAGTTAAAATTATAATAAGTTACTAAAAAAACTTATGTAATTAATAAATTTATTATGGAGAAACTTATTTATAAATTAGTCAATTCATTTACTCCATTTCATTACTGCATAAAAAAAATTTAAAATAATTTTCATTTTAACCTTTTAATTTAGTATTAATTATATTTTTTCATTTATTAACTTTGGATAAATAATTATTTTCGTTATATGTAGATCGCTAATAAATTGATCTATAAATATGTAAGGATAACAAATAAAAGTTAAAAAATTGACAGACTTGTCTTAGTTTTTTTTATTTTTGAAATTAAAATTTGAATTTTTATGTTTAAAAATAAATTTATCAATATTTTATATATTTAAAGACAAAAATACATCTGAGTGTAATATTTAACTTTTTTTGAAACATAAACAAAGGAAGGGACAGAAGAGGTACAGCGGTTATGAGTATGCGTTATTTATTTCATGGTCTGAGATGAATCTTTGACATGACTGAATTATTCATGGCTGGGATTTAGTTTAGAAGAATCTCTTATCTCCATCAAGTTGGTACGTAACATCTGCAATCATTACCGAGCCCACGTGACAAACAGATATATATCCAATGACAATCATAGGACCCCACGTTAATATCTTGCTTTAGCGCCACCCGTGCTCCATATCTTACACACAAACAAACGCGTTCCCTATCAATTATTAATCAATAATTAATTATTAATATCCGGCCAAGACTCAATAGTATGAGAACCTTAAAGAGGTTGTTTGATTGAGATCAAATAAAGAAGAAAACCGAGTTAATTTATGCGATAATTTAGGCAGAAACAATTTTGACAAAAAGGCTGTTGTTAGAAGTTAATTTGAAAACCGAGTCCAAAGGTTTTTCTTTTTAATTTCTAAAAGAATATGGATTTAATTTAATATAGAAAAAAATTCTTAAGTAATGTGTATTGAGTTAACCTTATGAATAATTGGATTTTTGTTTATTACCTTAAGATTTTTTTTTTTAATTTACTGACATTTTTTATATTACAACTTAGAAGTAAAATGATACAAATTTATGATAAAAAAAACTTGTAGAACAAAATATCCTAAAATGTAAAAATTTTCACATGGAACAAGTACTGATTGATCTAACGAATTTTCGTGGGAATAGAATGAAATTGGATAGATTGAGCTTATGGGAGGAGCTGCCTAGTGTTGACGTGGGAGAACACACCGTGTGAGTTACCTTGACGTGCGAGCAAAGCCATTTAACCATTTGTGGTAGTGCTAACTGCCAACTGGATTCCTTCTCTTTTTCTTCTTAACTTCTTCCCACTCCAGCAATACACACCACCTCTCTCTCTCTCTCTCTCTCTCTCTCTATATATATATATATATATATTTCGGTGCCATAATTCCTTCATTCAGTTGATTAGATTTCGAGTCCACACAACAACACAGAATTAGATCTCTCATTAATTTCTTTATATATGCGCGATATGACATGTACTGGGTGGATTTGTTCTCTACGAAGAACAGGCAAGTTTATTTAATTTCTTTTCAACTCCTCTCTTCCTTCAATTCATATAACATAAAAACAGTAAAAGGATGCGTGAATTATCACATTATTTTCGATTCCACTGATCACAAAATATAACATAAAAATATATTTCTTGTAACATATAGTTCATACTTTAGCTCCTCTTTCCCGTCATGATCAATTCCATCAATTATGTGCTTAGATATAGTTTGCATTATTTTGAGGTATTTGGAAGCATTAATTAATTAATCATTAATTTAAGCTTCTATTGTTTGCTTTCCTTTTTTTTCTCAATTAAATGCTTGTTTTGATTGGTAAAGTAATATTATCCACATAGTTTGCTCCAACAATTATCCACATTAAATAAACAGGTAGATCACGGAAGGAATGTGAGGAAGATAGATTGAGTAAGAAGCAAAGCGTGAATGAGGAATATTTGGAAGCATTCAGAACAAAGTCTTACATCGAAATATGCAACAAAGCACAGGGGGTTGGAAAGACAAGCACCAAAATGCTAACTTCCTCCTCTTCAATTCCTTTGTGCATGCAGCTCACGGAGTATTTGCTTGAGCCGCGGCAAGAGATGATAGCAAACATAACACAGAGATTGAAGCTGCATCATCTTCTTGTGGACTACTTCGAAGCAAGCTTAGAAGCTTGTCGTTGTTGTGACACGATCCTTGAAGCCATCCATTCAATGCGACTTGCTTATCGACGAATCACAAGGGTTGTTAAGCTAAGCAAAACGGTCCTTAATGACGATGATAACGACGACAAAATCCACAACAAGTATGTAATCTATAGAGAGCTAGCTTCCTTTGCTATGCAAAAAAACCCTTTGTCCGTTGTTATTAGCACCGTGAAGTTCCGTGACATCCACGACAGATACGTGGAACTCCTGCAAAGACTGAAATCAACGAGAAGGGAAATTCGAAGGAGGTTGACATTAAAGAGGGTTTGCAAGAAGGTTTTAGGGATTGCTCTTATTACTGCTCATAGTGTGGTTCTTGTTGCTTTGTTAGTGTTTGCTTTTCACAGCATTGTTGGGTTGGTGGCTGCGCCTAGTATCGTGGGTGTGTTGGTTGGTTTGTTCGTGAAGAGGGGTCGTGAAAGGTTTAGGTCAAGCTCATGGGATGATGAGAAGCTGTGTGAGCAACTTGATGTGGCTGCAAAAGGGGTTTATGTTCTGATCAATGATTTGGACACAACGAGTAGGATGGTGAAGAGGCTGCACGATGAAGTGGAGCATAGGAAAGTGGTTGCTGAGGTTTGTGTGAGGAATGGGAAGAGTGAGATACTACTGAAACAGGTTATGAGGGATTTTCAGGAGCATGAGTCTAGCTTTCTGGAGCAGTTGGAAGAGCTTGAGGGGCATATCTACTTGTGCTTTCTCACCACAAACAGATCAAGGAGGCTTGTTGTGCAAGAAATTACGGACAAAAAAGTAAAACATTGAAAAACAACACATTTCTTATTCCTTGTTATTTCTGTTTGAGAAAATCTTTAGGTTATAAGTTAATCGAAATTTCAATGATTAAAATTAGGATAAGATTAAAGTGATGTTGTTTATGTTGAAATATCATCTTTCGATAAAAGTTGTTTTCTCGACAACACATAGATCGATCACATGAGTTAGTTAAAGTCCATATATATGAAACTTCTGCATGCGCTAGCTAGCTAGCTGTCACAGTGGACATGGAGGAAGGTTTAATTTCACAAGAAGGATGGCACTTTCTTCTCTTTATGGCAATTAAGGTGCTTTTGAATTTGATGACGCCTCATTAATGTTTCAAATAATCAAAATTTTCCCTCAATTTTCTTAGAACATTAGCATATATGATGATATATATACATGTCTCTAAAATTAAGGTCGATCGCATAAAAAATCTTAGGTTCTTAGCATGCACAAGTTTTTGTTTTCTAATTTTTTGTTATACTGTCAGTTTCTATATATTGTACATATTGATCTGTTGGTTAAGTGCACATTATGTACAGATTATATTTAGAAAAATAAATAATCATTTTTTCTTTTAAATGATAGAAAATAATTATTTCTTTCGATTGTAACACGCAACTAGTTGTCGTCTTAATTATAATCCAAAGTTGGTACTCGATCGTTATACAAAAAAAAGTTGCCTTACCTATCAAAGAATATTTCATGAAGACTCCCCTCTCCAAAAACAAGAAGGAACAAAAAATGAAAGTATACTGTTTTGTCACGATTTTCCTGCTTTTGATAGTGGATTTAGCTCATCTGACAGGAGCAGAAGTAAAGGATTTAATGAGAAAAATGATGATTGATATTTTAACATATTCACGATTTATTATATATATATGTTGATCAATGATTTTAAGTTGTTATATTTAAATAAATAGTTCAAAATAAATCAAGAGTTATCGTTTTTTTTTTGTTATTCAAGAGGTAAGGCTTAATTGCTTCACATCACATTTTGGTGTAGAAATTAATAAGTCAATTTACTTGATAAAACTTGTGACTTAACTCACATCTCAAGTTGGCCAAACTTAATTACCAAATGAGTCAAATTTGAAAAAAATATTTAATTAAAAAATAGAGTTTAGTATATATATTCAAAAAAAATTAGTAAGTTTATTTAAACAAATTTAAATAATATACTATTATTAATTATCATTCCCGTATTAGATTGTATATATTATGACATTTTGAATTTATATATTTATTATATTATTTAAAGACTTAAGTTAAATTTATACTCATTAATCTATTTGAAGATAAGATTATAAACTTAATTAAAAAACCTTACTATAATATATATATATATATATATATATATGTTTATAAATTATTCAAGCTTTTTTAAAAAAACCAATTAAATGTAAAAAAGAGCTATATTAAATAAGTAAGTTAAATTCAACCTTGGATTAATTTGAGAAAAATGTCAGGATCAAACTTATTGGTAAACTTAGCCTAATTAACCTAATTCATCTAAACTATCGAAGAAGAAAAATCCCGTCATCAAATTTAATATTCATGCTATAAACAACTAAATAACTCTTCCAAAAAAAAAACTGAATAACTCTGAGATTCACTTAAACGATCAATAATAGAAGTACTCTCTCTTCGTAGTGAAATTTCATGACCTAAAGTCTCAAGTATCTTCTAAAAAGTGCTAGCATGTGAAATATTGGAAATATAATCAAAATATTATCATATATCAACTGCTGAATAAAAGCTGCAAACCTCATGCTCAAAAACTCATTCTTCATAAGATGTATTATTTGGTTTTTGACATACAAATACAAGTAAATGTAATATTTTCACGAAAAGCGCAAATTCTTCACTTATGATAATTAATGTCATTCAGATTTATCATTCTATTATAATTAAGCTTTATCATTCAATTGGGAAAACCCATAAAAATAAATAATAACCATCTCTGATGCCACCCGTGGACACACGCAATGGAAGCAATAAAAATGTCAAAAGTGGGTAAATTAACCTTTCTTACATCACATGAGATAATTTGTGAGAAGTATAATAAACAACTATCGTAAAATATCCAAACAACCTAAATAAATAAATAGATAAAAAAAGACACCATTTTTTTAATGTTAAAAACCCTCTATTAAATATATACAACTGGACATAATTCAGAAAAATCTCCACTACTAAGAACCAAATTAAATTCATAATATGAATATTGTGGTTAGGAAGATTGGAAGGATCTTACTTTGTAACGTGAAATCAATTATCTTTTAGTTTTTTCTTGCATGTTAAAATATCAATGCAAATATATATGTTTAATGGAACAAAAATAATTATACTGATAATGTGTTAAATATAACATTATTCATGAAAAGAATAATAGAAAGAAAGTTGAGAAGAAGAAAGTATAAAAGGAATGATAATTATGCATATTTATTTTGACAAGAATAATCTATTTATAAATACTAAAAAGTAATGGAAGATTATTCATAACAAAATCTACTTTTTTTCTGAAAAAGAAGGAACGCCTTACATACACTTTATTATAATACGCGTCCCTTTTTTTTTGTTTTTTATTTTTGTTTTAAAACTAAAAAAAGTATTGGGCCATAACTTGAGAACAACAGCATACGCTCAGTCAATTTCTCCTTTACAGCCACCAATGAGGATCAATGCTTTCAATTATCACAGCCTCCTCTTCCAAATAATTTACGAAGCCATCAAGATCTCTCTTAGTTAGCATCGCCATCAATAATGAATGGAAAGAGAAATAATAAAAAAAAATGGTTATGATTATATAAATTCTAATTAATAACAACGAGTGTGTTACAAGAAGTGTGACAGAAAATATGCTACTAACACTCTTTTTTATCAAGATCTAAAAATTATCCTTGGATTATTGTTATTATGTAAATCTATCTTGAATACTTGCTTATTCTTGATTTATAAATTAAAAAAGAAAACTTGAATACTTGCTTGGGCCACTAGTCATGGATATATAGGATAGCCCATGTCTTGGATTCAATTACAAAACAATAGGTTTTTTTATTCTTCTACTTTGACAAGAAAAATCGTTTTTTTCCTCTGCAATATAGGTACGTAAGATGTTGCTAGAAATGTTGGAAGAGAAAATGGTTACAACTAATAACAAGTGAATGAATCCTTCATTAATGTTTAAGAATGCATGGGGTGGAAAATATAGGAAGGGAGTACCCTTTGTTTTCCTCCTCTTCCTTTTATTTCAACGCCCTTGTAATTTCCTCAGTCCATTAATCGCGACAACACATTTGACTATAAAACATGCATACATTCTTATACATGCGAAACAATCATCTAACGAGTTTACAATTGAGCCTGATTTCTTGTCCACCGTTGGTGATGCTGCTCATCTTGATCATGGAGTTGACGAAGGCACTTTCAAATTCCTCTTGCGAATGAGCAAACTTGGAAACCAAAGCTTTAGTGGTCGGATGAGTGAGCAAAGCTTGATCAGAGGAGAATATGCTCTTTCCTTGGAGGAGTAACTTGTAATAAGCATTGTCAAACAAGGTGGAACTAGAATCCAATGAGCTTCCTGCATTTTTAACCTTGTTGTGAGAGGGGCATATGCCTCGGAGGCTGCTTGCGAATGAAGGGTTCAGAGATGGGTCAATTTCTTGTTTCGGGCTGAACTTATGGATTCTGTTTTGGAAAGATGAACAATGAGCAAACCCCAGTGTGTGACCTCCTGAACATGTCCAATACATATTATCATATATGACAAGTTACATTTATAATAAGGCTGCTACCATCCAATCCAATGTCGTTAATAAGAAATTAATAAGAAAAAAATATTTATTTTGTAAATCATAAAAAAACGTAAAAAAATATTAAAAATAATGTAATTTTTTGTTTTTCATTAAAAATATTTTTAATTTAAATTCTTTAACCAATGATTTTAAGATACTAGTTAGTATTTGGCTTATCTTATAATAATAATTACTTCAAGGGTCCTAGATTGATTTTTTTACCCTGGTTCATGGAATGTTAGGGACCATATATATCTATAGTAAAATATTTATGTGTAATGGTTATTTTACTAATGCAAACTTTATTTCTGGTTAAGAAATAGGATGCTAGAAATTGATTAAACAAATATGAAATCATGATAAGTGGCTGTAAAGGAAGAACTTAACATGTTCCTTCTCATTATTAGATCTCTTGCAATTGAATTCATAATCTCAAATTTTCAACAGTACCTGAGAGGGCTACAAGATCTTCCAAGGAAAGGCCTCTTTGGGAGAAGCTTTGTTGTAATTGGGAGATGTTGAAGGTGGGAGCCGGCAATTGTCTGGTTTCAGTGGCCTTAGATATCCTTCCATCCTTTCTTCCTTTTGGCACATCCCAAGTGGGCCCTCCCGACTAAATCCACACAAAGCAGCAAGTAAATAAATTTTTAATATTTATTTGTTAAATATACGTGATTCTTAATAAATATTTAAATTTTGCATTTATTTTTTAATAAATTTTTACTTTGTTTATATTTTTTTGATAAAATAAAAAATTATTTTTTGTTCTTGATGTTATTTTTTAGTCTATGATAATTAGTTAATTTTATATTTTTGTTCCATGAGAAAAAATTTCAATATTATTAATCGCTTTGAAAAAATTAATAACAAATGAAAAAAATATAAAAAATTTACTAACTTATCAAAAATTTTAAAAAAATGTCAAGAATAAAAAAAATTATTGTTTTATTAGAATAGAAAACATAATTTAGTCTTTATTTTATCTAAGAGTACTCTAAATGGTTTTGTTGCAGTGAGATTGACAACAAAAAATCTCAAATTAGTAATTAAAATAAAACTATGATTACTATGCAAGTATATTATATGGTATTGTTTGAGACACTGACCAGAGCAACAGCATCCCTAGCAGCAAGAGCCAAAATATCAGCACAAGATACGACCCCGGGGCAAACGGCTTCCACTGCTTTCTTAGCGTTGTCAATGACATAGAATGCATGCAAAGAAATGTTAGGAGGTCCATCCTTTTCTGCTTTATTCTTACCTTTTGATTCGAGAAGAACAGAGGCATCACAACCCTTGAAAAAAAAGATTAAATATAAGATCAGTTTTATACGTATCCAATTTAACTACTACAATGTTAGTGCATGCACATGTTTTGAAGAGGATTACTTTTTCAAAATAAATTGAACTAACACACAAAGGCATGTTACTTGCCCCATATGAATATTATTTGAATTAGGACAAGCAAAAAGTTGCATACCCTTATGAAGCAATCATGAAAATGCATCCGAAGAAGAGCAGCTGGAACAGTTTTGTCATTCATGGTTGCTTTGTGAACAGCAGCAGCTACAATGGAATCAACATTATGGGGGCACGTATTTTCATAGTAATTTACATTTAGTGCACTCACAAGAGAAGCCAGGGACATAGTTATGAGCATAACTTTAGCAATAGTTGCCATATTTCTATTCACAAATATAGAAACTTTGTTTATGACTTGTGAGAAACATTAACGAGAATGGTATTTATAGAGATGAGGTGGTGACACGGGAAACTTGGAGTTGTTACGAGTGTATGGTTGTTAAGCATATTTGGTGATCTACGACCCTGTTAGTGGAGCAGTGTTTTCAAGCATCGTTTATTAAATAAAAAGAAAGTTGTATTTGGTACAGTTGCTTTATAAAAGCGAACATTATTACAAAAGCAATCCCAAACATATATATGGACTCAAATTTTGGCTACCTCTTCCCCCTTCGAGTTTTATTTCTAAAGTTGCATATTTTAATTATAGTGGCGTATTTTTCCATTGTTTAGTAAGTTTAGTATTTTACTGAAATATAATTTAATGGTGTATTTTGATGAGTTTAATTTAATTTTCTTACATCTAAAGATGAAAATATGTTTTTAAAAAATTAAATTCTAGAAATGAAAATAAGTTAAGAACTAATGCATGATCACACCTTAATCTTTTATATAAAGAAGAATTTAGAATTTAATTATTCTAAATTAAATCCCTCTTCTTTTCCTCTTATGAATTAAATGTTGAATACTAACAAAAAAGTAAGTGAAATTATTGACATGGTTCGATTCCCAAACGTTAGCTGCCTTCCTTTATTTTCTTTTCTTTTTGATGAAAATAAAAGTTGCATTCTTGATATATATTACTTGATCGGTTCCCTTATAATTGTAAATAGCATAATGATATTTTTTTTTATTAAACAAAAACGAGTTTATTTTAGAAATATTGCCCTAGCCTAAAGTTTTACTTAGTTGAATCCCAATTAGAAAGGCAACGCAAATGGGTGTTCGGTTGGACTAGCATATTGACCCCAAAGTGAAGGGTCAGTGGTTTTGCTTCAACCAATACGGGCATCTTGTCTTAATCATAGTTCAATACATTTTTTCAAGGCATTATAAATAAGAATTTGCTTTCTAACAAAAACAAGTTTATTTTGGGAATATTGCGCTACAATTTTACTTGCTTGCATTCCAATTAGAAATTTAACCGAAAGGGGTCTTCGGTTGAACCAACATATTGAGCCCAAAATGAAAGATTAGGTAGGTGATGTGGCTTCAACCAATACGGGCACATTTACTTAATCTTACCTCAATACAGTATTCCATATGGATAGAACCAAACTATGAACTGAAACTTGAACCATCAACTGTAAGAGAACTGAGAAGATTAAAATTATGGCAAATATTTACCATTATTCTTAAAATATTGGTTAAAAAATTAAAAGGAAATATTTTTTTTACTGGGGACGTACAAAATTATGGTCAACCCCTAAAATTATCGATTTAATGCCTAACACCATCATTTAATATATTTCTAATTGAAGTGCAAATGAAACCGCTGCAAGTCATTATCCACAGCTAATAATGAACATTACGTCTTAGAAGGAGGGCACGTTATGACACAGCCTAGCTATATGTCTGTCCATTATCATTGGTCAAAATTTAGATATAGAAGGCACACTATGACATTAATGATGCTTCAATTGCTATAGCAGAGAGCTGATATATATATATTCTTCAAGTTGTTATCAATTTAATTAGGAGTCTTGTTAATTAATATACTTAAAGTATTGATTAAAAAAAATTAAAAAATATTATTAAAATTATAGGAGTGCGTAAAAATCAGTACAATTTTGTAAATTTTAATATTTTTTTTCTTTTAATATCTTAGCTAATTCCTAATTAAGAATAGTAGTTAGTATTTGTCTTTAATTAAATTATAATTTTTTAAAATATTGAAATTTCAGTGAAAGTACAGACAGATTCAAGTGAGATAGATATTGCTACGTAACATTTTCATTCTTCACTGAAGTTGATGACTGAAAGGGTAAACAATTAGTAATAATTAAGAAGTGTCACTTTCCCGATACCGTACTTTTGTGAGACATCAGTTGTCAGGGTGCCAGCTAATGTCGTGTGTCTCACTTTTATTAACTCATGTCATGTGCTTACCAAACAAAAAACACGTAGATTCTCTGCTAGCTGTAAGAGCATCTTGCATCTAACAACTTTTGTTCTCTGGTAAACTCTCTGGAATTTTTTCTGATTTCAAAAGCTTGGTGAAATTTGTTGAAAATATGTGTAAATATTTATGATTTTGAATAATTTAGTTTTTAGAAATTAAATTTTATTATATTTCAAACTTTTAGAATATTATTTAGATAATTTTAAGATATTATTCTCATCATTTAAATTTAGGAGGTTAATAATTTGATTTTAAGATTAAAATATAATTAATTTGAATTTTTTGTTACATTTTTCTCTATATACAAAAGTAATGAATAAGAGTTCTACGAACTCCTACACATTATACATCTCTTCTTTCTTTTAAAATATATTTTCTACATAAAAAATCAACAATTGATATATCAAAGTTATCTTCTTACAGAAAAAAAAAATGAAAGCCAAAATAAGTTTTTCAAGTTGTCTTTCCTATCTTTGATGGCAAAAGCTATGATCTTTGACAATGAGAATGGAATTATATGTAGAGACTTTGGATCTTTGGGGAGTTGAATAAGATGATTAAGATGTTCCTGCACTACGTACATACAATCCAACCCAGATAAAAATTCAAAAGGAAAGAAAAAACAAGAAAGCAAAGATAAAGACACGTCTGTTTGTTGGTGTTTCGCAAACTCTCCTCGGCATAATCATGACTATCAAAACAACAAAATTTATTTGAGATCATTTGAAGGAAGTACATGCAGAAGATGAAAGGATTTGAAGCATGCAAGTGTTAAATTTAACGAGGAAATTTGAGTTACAACGAACGAAAGTGTACGAGACAATCAAATATTACTTAGATACATGCTTGTCATTACTGCTAAGTAATAATTATCAGTCACTAAAATTCCCAATTTCAGAATTGTTGAAAAAAAATAGAATAATTCTACCTAAAAGATATGAAGCTTTCTATAGCTACTTTGTAAAGCACAAAGGATCACTTTGGAAGAAGTTTTACATGCATTAAAGGCAGTTGAGCAAAGAAGACTTATGAGACAAGAAAAAACTATGATGGGTACTTTCCAAGCCAAAATTGCAAATCAACATTGAGAAGAAAAACAAGAAAAAGGAACAAGTCAAAGATTTTAAAAATAACGACCGAAGCAATAATACTAAGCTTTTCCATCATATCCTTATTACCAAAAAAAAAAAAAAAAACATCTATAAAGGAGAAGTGGTGGAGGCCTAACGGAAAATGCTACAAGTGCGATGACTTAGGACATAAGGAGAAGATATGCAAGTTTCATCAACAAGTAGAGGCCAAGGTTGTTGAGGATCAACAAAAAGAGGAAAAATTATTTGCAATATCATGTTTTACGATTAACTACTCTATAAAAGGAACTTTAGCTTATTGACAGCAGTTCTATAAACCATATTATGACCGAGAGCTCTTCAAAGAGCTAAAAAAAACTGTTATTTTCAAAGTTAGAATTGAGAATGGAGCTTACATTACAATAAAAGGCAAATGAATAGTCACATAAGAACCATTCAAGTTTGATTAGTCTTATCATTTAGATTTAAGTTGTTAGTCTCGTGATTAATGTTTAGTATTTTGAATTTTTTTTTTTGCAGTTTTTCTCTATCGATCTATGAGCACTAAAAGTGTTACAAATTTCTTCCTATAATACATTTCCTCTTTCTTTTAAAAATATATTTTCTAGGTAAGAAAAACATATATAATACACAACAGTGACAGTGACAAGTGACAACATTACATCCAAAAATTTAGGGAATTAATATTTTCCCAACTCCCGCGGCACAGCTTGAACTTCGACTATAATGATATTTCAACAATTTATAGTATAAATTTAAACTTCAAAGATGTTTATTTGATCTACATGCTTGAGCTTAATCCTTATGATATGATGGTGATTGATTGTTATTATTGATAACAATTTATGCCTTGATTAATGGCTTGGAGTTGACGGGGTTTGGTCCACCAAATAATGAAAACCAGAAGAAGGGTGTGGCGGGCTGCACCAGTAAACTAAGAAAGCACGCCTCAGCCGTTGGTTTATTTGTGAGCTTAGAACTGAACTGGGCTAGAGAAAGTTTGGCCGAATGTCCAACTTGCTGGAACAATATCTTGGAAAACTCTGGTTTCTCCGTCAGTGGTGGTGACCCTGAAGGACAAAGATTGACCGTTCAAATACGCATTGGATTGCCAATTAGCACCCCAATTTCGAGACATAGCCATCCATCCAGTTTTTGAGCCTTTAATGGACACAGATTGGATGGATCCAGCACCACCCACATTGCTGATCAACACTAGCTCGAAGTAGTCCCTCCCATTCACACTGAACCTAACCCCTCCATGCTTTTTGCATGGAACCCTGCAACAATAATATTAACATGTCACAAAGTAATTGATGAAAATGTTATGCCACTGCAAACAAGATTAGCATCATTAAGAAGATATAAGATTCGTTCAGTGTTTGAGGAAGAGAGATCACGGGTTCGAATACTTCCAACTGACATTTCTAACAAATTAACAAATTATCGTTTGTGGATAACAAAAATGTTAGCATCATTAATATTGTTATTTTTGTCTAGTGTACAAGGATGACAATATTGAAATTACAATATAATGTATAATACTACTGGTAAGGTAGAGAACATGTTCAAACCTTTGGAATAGCACGGGGACGATCCCTCCTCTGTAAATACCAATCTTTTCCCAAGCGGGTTGGGCCATATCAAAATGCTTGAGTGGTGGATTGCACCAGCCTCCATTGTTACTAGGAAGGGCGAAATTGGGAGGGCAAAAGTTTGTGGCAGTAATGGTTACAGATCTTCCTTTGATGCACCATCTAGAGTCTGCTTTGTAATCACATATAATTTTGTAGCACTGACCACAGGAAGCTCCATCATTAAATAAGGCAGTGCTTAAAGCTGCAGTTCTAGTTCCATACCCAGTTGCATACAGATTCCCATACCCACAAGCTCCCCCTGCACTCATTCACACAGAAAATAAATTCAATGTTCGAAGAGTTGGGTAAAAAACAGGTCTTATTAATCAATATCCTTATGACATTATTAACTAGTACTTGTTTTGAAAATTATGGAAAAGTGTAAAAAAAAAAGTCATAAATAACATAATTTTATACATCCAATAAAAATATTTCTTTTTTTAATTTATTAACCAATATCCTACATATCTGTTTAGGATTTAAAAAAATAATAATTTAGTGTTAAAAGATTAGGTCAGAATGGCTTACCCATAGTTCCTGAAGCATCACTACCCCCATAAAAAGTGGCATGGGCATTGGTCCATCCAGAAGGTGAGAAGGCATAGGTATTGATTGTTAAACAACATAATCCAATGAGGCTACCCAAAACAAGCATAATTTTGCCCATTTTTTTCTCTTGCTTGCTGAATGCCTAATGATGAGAGGTTGAAGGATATATGATATGACTAGAATTTGTGTTTGCAATTTATTGTCATTTCCGAAGTACAGAAGCTATGTGTTTAAATAAGGGACTAGACTAGCTAAGGCAACGGTGGCACATGTGAGGTTCTGCAAGACAGGAGAACTCAAGAAACAATTTTTATTATTTGTTAGATTAAATTTATCTGTGTAAAGTCTGAACACCATTCAATCATTCCCACGTTCTCTTCAGTATTTTCTCTTGTACGTCCTTTCCTACCCACATGCCCATCCCAACATAAGAGCCGTGAATGTTTCAAAACCCACAAGCCCATTTGGTACTCTTAATTTTTTTTATCTTAGCTTCTCTCAGATCCCAATGTCTACTACACATGGATCTCATGGTTTGTAACTCTATATGTGGATAAAATGGTTTTATCAAATGGAACAAACGGTAGATGGGTCACATGAAATTGATGAGAGTGTCGTTTTTTGTGAGCTACATCCACATGTCCCATTTTGGCTATACAGATTGTCAGTTGTCTGTTAGCTAGCAGCGCAGTTAATCACCGTTGATTCAATCTGATAAAACATGGGATATTTGACATCTAAATTTTCCCAAGTAAATAAATTATCTAGTTGTCCATTGGACACCGAAATTTTCTCGATTTTTAAGTGGAGTGTTCATAAATTATAAGTTTGATCTAAACAAGCAATTTTATTGTATAACAGCACCGTCAAGCAATCAGAAAGGGAAGACAAACTAAAAGGGGCAAAGAAGTTTACCATGGGAGTTACAGTCAAGCAGGCAGATAAAATAGGGCAAACCAACAGCACCGTCCAGCAATTAGAAATTATTGAATGCTTATAAATAAATCGTTGATCTAAATGATATTAAATTTAATTCCCTTAAATAAAATTTCAGATTCAAATCTTATAGATAAAATAAAAAAAATGTAATTAAAAAAAATCACTAAAAATGACTAACTAAATACTCCATTAAAAACAAAATCGATACATATTTCGTCCCAACAATATAATTTTAAAAAAAAAATTGTTGAATGCCTAACAGTCCAAATAAAGGTAATCCTTTATAAATTTTCTCTAGTCAAGTTCATTTAATTTGTCACTATACTACAATTTTTTAAAAAAAATATGACTAATTCCACCCCACCCCCTCCCATCTTAAGATATGCCTAAAATATCAACTAAAAAAAAATCAAGTGTTATTTAGATATGGCCTTCAATTCTATCTCCGACTCAAACAAGAAAGTGGGGCAGGGGGCATTTTATCTGAGAACAGGAAATAAAATATATAAATTTACGCTCAAGAAGTTGCAATTTCTCAGACTCAGTGGTATAATACCTCTTTTTTTGAGTCAATGAGCAAATATTTTTCAATATTCAAACTTTAGAACTGAATCACGAACATGGTCCTAGATAATTGATTTCACTCAAATCCCAAAACATAATTCACCGAACAGGAAACAAATAATGTGTCGCCATGATCTATAATTAACAGTATATATCTCAATATGGAAAAGGATTTTAAGATAACTTAAGTGTAGAAAATAAAACTTCGGGCTCCAAAAAGGAAATGGTAATGGAAGTTCTCCAATAAATATAGGCAATAAATACATCCTGACAATAAACTAGTAAGATAAAAAGAGCAAATCATTATCAGAAGTCGTCATCATCTTCCTCTGCGATATGTTTAGCCAATTCTTGCTCTTGTTGGTGCCTCTCTCTCCTCTTCTCAGCGCTTTCCTTTTCCTTCTGTGTGTTTGGTGGAAAACGCAGTGCTCGAACTGCCTCATTGTGCATGTTAAGACAAAGGGCAATCCGAGAATTAAATGCCAACTGAGGCTCATTTGTAGAGTAAATATCTCCAGTTTCCTTGGATACCATTCACCCATTGGCATGATCTAATGAAGCATCAATAGCCCCATCACGGATAGCCTTTGCTACAATGCTCTCAGCGTCAGCAACAGGACTTGCAGAGTTCAACCTCAACTTTTTAGCTACATCAACTAGTGAGATGCAGCGAATATGATATGCTGATGTTGCGTAAACCAGTCCGGATGACATTATGACGGAGCCGAACAATCAAATTATGAGTTCGGTCTCTATTGAAAGTCATACCAAACTTCTCTGCAACATTCCTAAATAGCTCCAAGTCACCAATCCGGACAGCCTGAAATTTCACATGGTTAAGGACTTAACCCCCAAAATTTAGTATTAGATTTAGAAGGCGGCCAGTAGATTGAGATTTAGAAACACATGAAATAACTCCTAATAAAGCATCGAAGATTGAACAAAGGAAAATTAATGCATAAAAATGTGTTTTATAATTGAATTTCAACAAAAGTAAACTTTTTAAGGGCTTTCATAATTTTGACCTCCAAAACAACTTTCAAAAGCATTCCATAAGGTGCTTCTCAAAAGAACTGGAAGATGCACCATGAATTTTTTTACTTAACACATTTGTGACTTTTGCTGACAAAAAACATACAAAAAGAAGCCAGGGCATTCCAAACAGAACCTTAGCCTGCTAAAGAAGAAGAAAAAGAGCAGGTTAAAACGAGTATACAGAAATATTTGAGACTACGGCTCCTTAAATAGAGTCATAAGAGCTCAGTGCCTAAATATAGTTGAACTGATTAAAACCATAAATGACATAGCATTTTAAGTGCATTATTCATTTGAAGCTCTAATCAACACTATTTATCTATGGCATGATGGTTGCCATTATCATCTCTTTTGTTTCATAATAAGTTAGTCAGATTTTATAAATTTGAAGTTTTATTCACAATTTTTTATCATACAACTCTTACAGTACATTTGATGCTCATTGAGGAACAACACAAGCAAATCAACACAGTACAAGAAGCTGAGTCACAGCAATTCTTTTGTCTGCTGTTTGATGGTCAATGCATGGCACAAGTAGTTTTGGAGTTGGAGCAAGGGGTTTGCATTGGGCACTACTACCTGATGGGGCTTATTGGTTGTTAACCATTGGCGTTGACAAGGTTTAGCCAAATTGATGGGTATTTTTGAATTTTGGGGATTGCATGTGGGACAAGAGTTGTTCCAGGTTTAAAGAGTAATAAATATTTAGACTTTTGTTCTGTGCCTCATCTTTTGTTTTGTTCTGTTATATGAACATTATTAAAATCCAACATGGAACAAATGTTTTTGCACAGTCCAATCCTTCATTTTTCAGCAAATCAAATACACCCTTAAAAAAAGTTTGATAATTGCAACATCGAGAGTAATTCAATTTTATGTATAAATTCGTCATTTCATAAAACAAATATTAAAATAAAATGGCCATGAGAACAACCCACAATAATAGAGAGAAGACAAAACAGAATCACCTTAAACAAAGGAAACTTTGCAACGAATGTAAAACAATAAAAGACAGTGACAACGTAGATGAAAAGCCTTGTTGGGTTGTTATCCCAGACATCAGTTTTTATTCAAAGGTTTAATGAAATTTTCATAATAGGTCATTCAATTGTTGATTAGAGCTTATTCATAATAGGTCATAATGAAATTAGAAATTCACTTCTATTCTGGACCCTAAAGTAGCTAACTCAGGCTGATAATGTGGACTTACATTAGTAAGCTCAAAGTAAGGCCTCAAAGCTTTCTCCATTCCTCTCTGCATAAAGACAGTCCTCTCAGGTATTTCTCCCAATAATAAATGCACTATCACTGCCCACTTGTTACATTGAATCCAAAAACCCTGTGCTGCACTGGGAGCTTTACGAGCAGCCTGCAAGAGCAACTCTTTTGCATTGGTGTACTCCAGCTGAATTGTCCGAATTTTCCCAAGGTAGAAGAGATAACGACAGAACTAAAAAAAGATACACAACACGTGGATAAAACATCAAGTAGAAAAGAATCTAAAAAACAAAAGGAAATTTAAATTAGACTAGCTAAACAAATAAATCTCAGAATCATTGAGAATGTTCAACACAGGCGCATATAGAAGGTGAAGATTGCATTCACCATAGGAAACAAATCCCTTTGATGCCTACAACAACAAACCACCATACCTGCTGGTTTGAATGTGCCTCCAAACGTGGAGCCGTAGACCTCAACTTCTCTGCCTGATCATATAGGTTGTAGTGTAGGTAGTTACGAAGTAACAGATTCAGAAGGGTTTCCTGCATCACATCACCAGGTAAGTACAAGACATGACCCCCCTATGAAGCAAACCAACAAGTTAGAAACAAACCTGACCCAGCTCATCATGACGCAGGGTAGCAATCCGGTGCAATGCAAGGAGGTTGCTGAAATAAAAATGCCATTTAGTTTGGAATAAGTTAAATCTCATTCAGCTGTAAATCCCCTTAAGGCCCTAACATATAAAAATTTGTTCCTGAATTTATTTTTGAACTGCATGGATAAGAACCCAACTCACCCTCGAATTTCAGCAAGATTTCCTGTAAGCTCATAGCTATATGAGTAATAAAAGTACAGTCTAGATGCAATCACATCGACAGTTCTTCTATTTAGGCTCTTCAGCTGAACAATGCTTGCCGAGGAACAAGCTTTGGCCTAAAATAAGAAAATTAAAAGCAACCTTAGCATATAATGAGCAAGTCTACTGGCATATCTGATTAAAATCTAAACATACAGGAACAGGACTCAACCGCATCGTATCTTTTCTGGTCAATCAGCAAAAGTAGGACAAGAAGGTAACAGTAGATTTCTAGCTCAGGCAACAAGTGCTTCGCCACCGGGGTTTGAATAGTAGATGTTGCACTATCCACTTCCATCTCTCGATCACCTCCTATACAGCCAGTTACAAAATCAAAGACCATTACATCTATTAAAATATTGAATACATACATAATTGATCAAAGTAACTAAAGTGCTATACTTGGATATAAATATAACTAATGTTTACAGAAGTGAAATTGAAGCACGAAAACAAGATTAATTTTACCTTAGGATTAAGAGGATAACCTAGTGTGAGGTTCAGAAGCGGGAGTAAGAACATAATCAAGAAAAGAGGAGAGAATTGGTGCTGTCAATTTACGCCTCAATGCAAATGTAAGGCGCAGGGCACGAGCAATTCGACGAACTTCCTTTGAGTAAGAACCGGTTTCAATAATTGATGCTATTTCCTTCAAATCTGTGAGTGAGCTCAAAATTCAGCAAAATTAAAACGGACTGATGTTGCAGAAACGTGAAACTAAAGAATTGGTATGGTTTGAAGAAGAAAGTTACGGTGCAATCTAGATGGAGGAACTGAAGAAAGCGAGTGTGAAGGCGTTGCCTGATCTTTCATCTCCTCGTCTTCACTCATCTTCTGCAACCGCACAATACAATCCTGTCAGTAATTTTCGATCTGCAAACCCTAACGCAAAGAACACGATTGATAGATAGAGGAAGCAACTTTGGTCACACAGTAACACTCCCTTCGGACGGAATATAAAATCCTTTTTAACTATTTTTTTTTTTATGTAAAAAATTTAGAACGAGGGAATGACTTCCCAATCCGACACTGCAAAAAATAATTATTTTAGTTAATAATACTAAATTTATTAATTATTTATGTTATTATTTTAAAATTATCATTTATTATCTCTTTATCTATTTAATTATTTTTTATTAATATTTGGAGAGAGAATGAATATGTATGAAAAACTAATGAATATCTAAAAATTAGAAGAAAAAAAATAAAAAAAAAGACAAACAAGTTTTTAAAAAGATCTTGTAATTAGGGATTAAGGGAATATTATGTACTACTTCTAGCTTTTAGTATTTTACTTTGTTTGAAATTTATTTTATTGTTTTTTGTTTGAAAAAATATATTTTATTTTATTTGGTTTAAAAATGGCTAAAAATATTTTTTGAGCAAAATATTCTTACATGCGTTTGTTTATCAAGGAATAATGTCACTTATAGTCTTATATACAGTCACGATGGTAGGGTATTAACTATGAATCACATTCCATAATTCAACTCTTGAACAAGCCAAGTGCAATCCTATTCTTCTCGTAATGCATTTTGCCTTCAAAAGCATGCAATATAATTTTTGTTGCCTTTAAAATTGATAATTGTTTTTTTTTACAGGATTAAAAACCTACACTATTCGCAAATGTTATCATTACAGAAGTAATTGATAAATGTTATCCTCATTTTCTCTCTTATAAGAATTCTTTAATAACGGATGAGGAGGGAAGGGTCGTGTAACGTAATCAGTAAATTAATTGTATGGTTTAATGAGTTGCCCCAAAATTAATGGGGTCTCACGATATTAACCTAGGTCAGCTATTATGATCCATAATCTCTTAAGCTTTGAGGATATAAGATGAAGGCAATATATTGTGTCTAAATTTGATGAAGAGAATCCATATAGGAAAATAGTGCAATGTTTACAATTCAATTCGGTTGTATTTTTTAAAACAACCCTAACTATTTGGAATGAATCACGCACCATCCTCAGTCTACTATTATTCTTTATTAGGAGATAAAGGGTGCAAGTCGTGTAATGGGGGGAAGGAGTTAATGTGTATCAATGACTTATTAGTCGTCCCTGTTAATGTGATCTCCCACATGATCAATCCGGTTGACTGATCATGAATGACTTTAGATATGAATTGGTCACATGAGCACAATTAATTGGTGGTTGTGGTACCACAATTTAGTTAAATTTAGTATGCAAATACTGTAGATAATTAGATCTACATCTAGGGGACACAATTCAAGAACCAATTTACATGACACAGTACAAGTCTGGACCATACTAAAAATCTATAACACCAGCTCATGGGAAAAAGTATCCAACTAAGAAAATTGTCCAGGAAAATCAAACCACGCATTCGCCAGGAGCATAATCTTTTCTTAATTGCCCAAAAAAAATAAAAAATACGATGTCAGAAAAGTAAAGGAAAAAAAAAACCATCAATTTAAACACATCTCTAGAAAATAAAAATTAAAGAATTGAGATTCAGGGCCAAAACAGAAGTACAACTGTTCAAGCATCTGACCAAGGTCTAAAACATAAAGGGTTGCCGCCTTAGGTGGCAGCAGTCTGAAAACTAAAAGTCTACATAAAACTGTAAGAAGAAAATGCCCTACAGTTCTTCAGGGCCCCAGAGAAAAAGAAGGGGGAGATGAAGAAAATTGAACAAATAAAAGAAAACATAAAATTAGACATGGCTTTCTTTCACTAATCAAGTCATCCGCACTCCACTAATGGCGGCATACTGGTTGCCTCAGGCAGCTGCTTGGATTGGCCCATTGGATCGGAAGCCACGACCCCTACCACGATATCCCCCCCTGCCACGGCCACGACCTACAATAAAAGCAGCTTAATCACTTCCAAATAAAATGTACTATGATTATTATAGATGACGAAGTTAAGGTAATATATGAAATTGCTCCAGAGGAGACAGTAAGGACACACAATCAGCTTAATCACTTCCAAAATATCAAGAGGTAACATCCATTACTTAAAACAAACAGTTCTAACACTTCCCAGAATATCAACTGCAAAAGCTGATTGCCTAACACTGATAGCCATTGCACACATGTATCTACCAAAGAAATGAACGAAAAGTAATAAGGATCAAGTACCACGGCCTTGAGGTACATCTTGGTTGTATCCTCCATCTTGCATATCAACATGGGGCCCATTGTACCCTCCCCTTCCACGACCACGAAAGCCACGTCCTCTTCCTCTACCCCTGCCCCTAGAATTTCCCCTATTGCGATCCCAACCTCCATCCTCATAATCAGCTGAAATAAAACCATTCCCTGAAATCAAATACAGCAGCCATATCAAAAAACAGCATAACCGTTCTTCACCTGTTTCCTAAGGGTTCAGTTCAGATTCCCTATGAACTAGTGATTGCCATGATAAATGGGTTTGTGGACATCTTTAAGTGATTGCCTATTAAAAAGATAAAACATCTATCGATTGAAAATATAGATGTATTTACATATCTGAGTAGCCTGTGCCAGAACTTTCACAGAAGTGATCACGTCTAAGGAATAGTTTCAAATTAAAATTGCAACATAAATATGAGGAAACTATATATGGACTCATTCAAACAACTCTACCAATCACAGATAATTTACCCAGATGATGACAAAGTAAATAAACATCTTACAACATATGGTTCATAGGAATGAAACAATGCACACAACAAACATACCTCTGCCCCTTCCCCTGCCTCGGCCACCACGACCACGAACACGGCCATTAGGTGAACCCTCTGCAGAACAGAAAAGTTAAAACAGATGTAAACTATAAAATGGGGAAAAAAGCACCTTACATGTGTACCTACCTCCTTCATAATCAAAATCTGTAGCAGCCTTCACCTGGTCAGCTGGTAATGGAGGCTGATACCTAAAAATACACAATCTGTTAAATTCCCTGTAGTTCATAATTAATAATAATAATAATAATATAACTTGCTTATCTATTGATTGATGCCTAAAATCTTGAAACCTGCTAAAGCACATATAACTAGTGCACATACTCTCTAATTTCTTATTATCCGAGCCAGAGTTTCTTTTATTTTCTCTACTTTTTAACCTTTTACAATAAACATGTACTATGATTAATGTTATCTATGATTTTCATGTCATTATCCAATGTGAAATAATATCAAATGCATACTTGGCATAAGAGGAGGAATTCTAGGGCCCAATTGTTTCTGCTTATTTTGAAGAATAATTGATTTTTTCAATTAACAGATATGTTTATGTTATAAAAGCCTTCAAAAAAAGTTTGTTTCACTCAAAATGCTTCTGAAAAAAGTTTCAATAGAAGCTGTTATCACAGAATCCCTTTTTATTAGTAAACAAAAAAGTACATAGTGAGGGAACTGAAATCATGAAGATCACATTTTGAAGGATACAATATCGTTCTATTGATATTCCCACCAAATCTACTACTATTATTTCTTCTTAAATTTTCCATTTCTATAACTTTAGCAACATAAATTTAATACCAATCTCCTCTCCAATTGCAAACGCAAAGCATCATTTGGGTAATTCTAGATTTGTGCACTGTGCTTCAATACTCCATCCAATTCAAACAAAACCTTCACCACCAACATCTCTGACTACACATGATTTTCAATACTAATATACGATAGGTAATCCAAGTACACATAATATAAGAACTTATTTTGGTGCACTGAAAACAGGGGTTTGAATATTTATTTTCAAAGCTGAAACCTCTCTGCATACTGCATATGTCTGAAACAAAACTGGGTACCCTAACTCCATCTTGTGAGTACGAATTTATTAATAATTTGTGTGGGCCTTAGCAAGAAAGATTGAAAGCCAACTTACCCCACAGATGATGTATCCAGTTCCTTCTTTGAAAGGGTTATTGTTATCATTGACACATGCCTTGTCGTCTCCAAACTACAAGATGGACAAGGATAAAAATAGAGTGTTAGGATTAAGCAAGCTAGCATCCACCTGATTGGATGGAATGTTTAACACTTGAACCATTCAAATTTAAAATACTATTAATCAGAGACTGCACTTACGGAAGGAGGCCTTCCTCTAGGGGCTCCCAAGTATCAGTGATATCGGTGGATCCAATTGCTGTATTCTGATGGAGGCCCACAATTCTCCTCTGCATTAACCCCAAGAAGTAAACATTAAAATAAAATCCTCATCAAATGAAACAAAAATACTAAGATAGTGGTCAGCCAAGCTAATTGCAGAAGCAAACATACCTTGATCAACTCCACAATTGTCACGGTTTTGTTGATAGCTCTCCCCATTGCTTTGAAAACAATTTCATTAGAACCTTTCTCCTGTGAAGAATAAACAAGATATCTTAATTCAGAATTTAAGAAACAAAAGACTTCACACTCAAAACTTTCTGCTGCTCGAATGTTATGACTAAGCAGTCAGTAAGCACACTCAAACAGGTGAGAGAGCCTCGTGACACGAATGTGGGACTCATAACATCCACTTTTTCCCAATGCCCCCAGAGAATGCTACAGGCAGAAGGAAAGGGAAGATAGAGTGTCCCCTTGTTTGGGAATTTCACAACGGAAAGAGCAGAAGCACTGAACCTCATCCCCCCTCCACACACACACACACACACTTTGAATTCAAACATTTAAATAAGAGGAGAGAAGGGAAAAAGAAGAAAGGAGACATCACAACTCACATGCTTTATTTAAATTATATTTCGAGGATCTAACCTCTACAATAATCATATTTATAGTAGCATACTAATCATAAACTCATAATTCATTTATCAGTCACCTTCATTTTTTATTTAAAAGTGCAAAAAAAAGCACAAACAAAGTAGGGTAAGGTACGCCACCTACCACACACTGATCCTTCCCATTCCCTCCAAAATCCAAAACATACAAATTCAACATAACCAAACGCAAAGAAGGGATAGACAAAAATAAATAAATAAATAAATAAATTCATAAGCGTAATAATTATCACACATGCATTAAAACAAAGACAGTCAATGTTTCCAAAGTTCCAACAGACGTCATAAAAGCTCAATATAATTTTAATTTTAATCAAAAGAAAAGAATAAAACCTGAAGCAAGCTCATGGCGTAAGTAATGTAGTTGCGCATCCTTCCCTGACTAGTAATCCGGATCTCGTTTTCATCGATTGGAGTTTCAGCTCTTGGCTTCTCCACCTTCTGGTACCGATCCATCTACGCCGCCAAACAAAACAAAAAAAAAAATTAACACACAGAAAAACCTTCAACCACAACACGGAAAAAAAATATAACAAAACACAAAAGAGAGGTTTGTTAATGGAAGAAGGAGAAGAAGAATTGATCTGCGAGTGTGAGTTACCACGATAGCTAAGGATAGAGTTTCCTTCGCGAACAAAAACACAAAAGAGCGAGCCCTCTTCTACGGCTTGTATTTTCTATTGCGCCCTAACCTGGTTGCTGCGATGTGTTTCACTTTATATACTCCCTAACACCCGACACCCTCTATCTCTCTCTCTCTCTCCAAACTACCCTAACCAACTCCTTTTCCGAGTCCACTCACTCCCTCTTAATAGGCCTCTCTCTGCTCGGCCCATTCCCCAATGGCCCATCAATAAGAACCATCTTTCTCAGATTTTGCTTGACATTTCATTAAATAAATCTCCTATGGAATCGGAATCTTTCACACAGTACAAAAAGTCAAAAACATCATAAGAGTGTAGCAAACAATTATAAAAAAATAATAATAACTTGTTGCAAATATGGGAAAGTGATATTTCTATGTTCACTTCTCCGGGAATGATTTTGTGATATCTTGAAACAATCACAATCGAAGCAAAAATATTCCCAAAATAAATTAGGATCAGTGTAACTCGACCTATCTCATTAACCTATCTCAGCGCAGAATTGATTTTGAAGATTTAAGTTTTAAATTAAGCCTTAATTGTATTATTTTTTATTCCCAAAAATTTCACAATGTCATGAATTTTGTCTCCGAATTTTTTTCAAATTTTGTCCTAAAAAAACTTTGGAGGCAAAAAAATGTAATTATGTTTAAAATTAAATCATTTTGAATACAACTTTGAATTATGCTTTAGAATCATCCCAATCTAATTCGGTGTCTTATCTTCTTTTAAAAAGTATAAATTTTTAAATAATTGTACATCTTATCTTAATATATGTATAAATCCATTTACTTCGCCAACATATTTTACCCCTAAAACTCCACACACTGCAACCCGACTTTTTTGCACATTCATATTCCTCTGGCAACATTTAAGGCTTCAAAGTGACGATGTCGTCATTACCCTTCACGTTGGGATATGTTTGACCTCATCACTTCTTTTTCTTTCATTTTCTCAAACAGAATCAATTTTAATAAATTAAAATCCACTTCTCATACTTTTACCTCTTTGAATATAAAGCTGTATTGCCTATAAAAATTTATGTTCTTATTATCTTTTTTATGTTCAATATTTAATAGAGTGAACAACCACAAATGTTATCCGCTCATTTAAATTTGACATTGACAACAATTGATTTCCCTACACGTAAAGGAAAAACTGCACCAAATTACCTAAATCAATTAGGGAAAGAACTCGCAAAGCATTTAACTTCCTATCATTTTACTTTTTACTTTTACCCTTTGAAAACTCTTCAATACAATTTGGAGACATCTTCTTGATATAAGTTTTGGGATATTGCACCAAATTATGTATTGATTTGTAGTTGATCTCATAAAACTTCGTTTAATTGAGAGTCACGAGGATTGTAATTTTTATTTTTTGAACATATGTTGCAAAATTTGAAGTATAGCATGTTGGAAATGGGTTTATCAGTCCCCTTTGTATTGAACTTAAAAAGTTATTAGTTTGCTCTTTAATCAAAATCTCTCAATTTATGAGTTTTGACATTTTTTTAGTCTGTCAATTGATTTTTTTTAATACTTTTTCAGTTTATTGAACAGGGTATACTAGACCAACTGACATGAGCCATTTTGTTGAATCACCATTCAACTATACTTTTTGCTTTTAGAGGTACTCTCTTTCTCTCTTGCTGTGTGTATTCTTTCTAGTATTGTCATTTCCTACCTTTTTCTATGTTTTACCATCTGTATCATTTGATATATTACATCTTATGAATATTTTCTTCTATTGAACTTGGAAGTTTATGTTCGAAGAGAATATGATGAATAAGAAATTAAAATCAAGAGACACTTGAGTCAAATAAGTGGTTTTAGTGGTCTAAGGAGGAGGTTAGAGAGGAAGGTATTTCAATCACATTTGTCAACCTGCCATATTATGATTGTTTTGCCTAATTTTTTCCAGGCTAAGTAATTGTGGTGCTAATTTATGTTATGTTGTTAATACTTTTGCTTGATAGTTTGACAAGTATTATGGCTAACATATTGGTCTTGAATTGTAATAAATTCTTAATTCTTAATCCTTAATTGTTAGAGTTTTGGAAACAGATTCCTCCAAATGAACCATATATTTGTTCTTTATATCATTTAGTTTAATTAGCTTAATTTCAATTTATAATTTATTGAATATTGATTATGGTAGTTCGATTCTGTCGGTGGTTGGTGTTCCTGTTACTCAGAATGGAGATCTTAAAAACCAATTTGTAGAAACTAATGTTGAAGCTCAATATAAAGATCCTATCAATTTCAGCTCGCTAATGTCCACCAAAAGTTCCAGTACAGTGACTTTTCCTTTTTAATATAGGATAAAAGATCTGTGCAACCATTGCATACACACCGATAAGCCAAATAAAGCTTTTTATTCCAAACTGTAGAGTTAAATCAGCTTACACGCTTCTGGTTTGTATTTTTGCCTTTTTTCCATGCATTTTTCTGCTCATTTTGTATCAACTTATCAACTAATATGCAGGTATTCTAAAGTTGGGACCCCTGTTGTCAACTTTCATTTCTCCCTTTTGAATTTTATTTTTTCCTGTCTTTAATATGTTTGATGGGGACATATTTTGCAGTCAAGAGAAATCGCCAACTCCAGGACAAACAGTTAAGGAACCCATGTTCATTCCTGTTGTAGGGGGCTTGCTTGATTCCACTGGCAAGGACATTCCTCTTTCAACTGTTTATCATAATGGGACTCTGCAATCCATTTCAAGCAATGATCAATTAGTCTGCACTACAATCCTTAGAGTGATCAAGGTTGTTTGGAACTTTTCTTTGATATGCATTTCTATCTCATGTTTTTATTTGATCTCTTTTAAGTTAGTTTTACCTATCAGGCAGGTTTTTGACATATATTCTGTAGCAAGTGGATAATCTATGATTGTAACTTTCATCTTTCTTCCTCTTCTTCAAGGGCAATGAAGTAGCAGTTGATGTGAATTCATTGGTCATTTAAATCTTGAACTTCTTCAGAGTTGGGGAAGTTATAACGTATGCATATCTTTATATTTGGTGGAAATCACATCTTTAGTTTTTGTTTTCACATCAATGTAAACATAACTCTGCAGATTTGAGAAAGTTATTGTAGGGACTTGTTGTTGATCAATCTTCCATGTAAGTTCAATACTTTGAGAAAAGTTGGAACTAACGGTGATGACACTATAATTAGCTTTTACTATATGTTTTTTTCTCTTACAGCAATATGGCTATCAATGGATGCTATTAATTAGCATGCATCACCTTGAGCTTCAAATTTCAATAGATGAGGTATGGAAATTTGAGGAGCTGCATTATCAAAGTGGTTCACTTGCTGAATATGACGGAAAGAAGGCCATAGAATTTGATATACAACTTGAAGAAGCCAAATTGAGTGTAAATAGAATGGAATGGAATGGAATGAGATGGGTTCCCTTCAGGAAGAACTGAAGGGAGTTTATGATAAGATTTATGAAAATCAAAAGGTTGAAGAAGCACTTAAAACAACCACAACAGAACTCTCTACCTCCAAGAGTACTCTCAAAATCCAAGCTATTGGAATTTGCAAAAAGATTGCATTCAAGGGACTCTTTTAACCAAGGAATTAAACCTGATAAAGACTTTAGAAGCACAACTAAAGGAAGACATGTGAGCACTTCAAACTCTATTGGCCTATACAAAGGAAGAACTGGAAGATGAAAAAATTGAGTTGGAAATTGCAAGGAATTGTGTGCTGATTTAGAGGAAAAAACTAAAGCTCTCAGATGAAAATTTTCTTAAAACAGATTCTCTTTTATGTCAGCCACTTTCAAATGCAGAGCTTGAGCAAAAGATGAAGTCTTTTGAAGATCTCCATATTGAATATGGATATGCTACAGTTATTGCCACTCAAATGAGTCTTGAACTTGAGGGACGTGTTCAGACTTATAACAGTCGCAGAAGAGGAAAAAGCAAAATTGAGGGAGTTGGAAGTATATTAGATTAATAAATTCTAATATATTTGATTATTTGCAAATTTATTATAATTATAATAATATTTGATTTTACTTTAAAGGGGAATTACAAAAATATAGAAGAAATGTGATGCACATTCAACATTTATATCAACAATCTGATAAGGTATTTTCTTTGCGAAGAGCAAAGAAGTTCCAAGGTGCTAATGGCAAAAAAAAAATGTTAATTTAAAGTGCTAGAATTGAATATGGAAAATAAACAAATGCCAAAAACCAATATGTGATTAGCACATGAATAGCACGTCCTTAACAAAGGAAACTAATAAGAAAATTGGCTAATTAACAATTTGTTAATCCTGAATTAATATGCAAGCATCAATCAGAGTTATAAAATAATTCTTACCATTGAGGTGTAATTTTAGCACACATATTTCACTCTTTCAAGTAAGTGTTTTTTCTTCCCTATCATACTTTTTCTTTTTCTTTATAAAATATTTAACACCTCCAACAAAAAAGTAAATTTAATCACCCGTGCATTGCACGGTCCAAATCTAGTAATTAATACTTTTTATTTAATATATCATGTTTTGTATAGAATTTAATATTTAACACAAATCACTATTTGAATTATTTTAAGATAATTATTTTAATAATTAATAAATTTATCATTTATAATTAACTGTGACTGAGTAACTGTAAAAAAAATTTTCTATAAGTGTATAACATTTTTTCTTTTGTATAATATGATACTATATTCATAATAATTTATTTATTTTGAAAATATATTCTAAAATATTCCTTGTTAGTGTTTTATAATTCTTCTATTAATTATACGATTTAACTATATAATGTTAAAATTAAGATATTGAACTAAAGAACTAGATTGACATGTTCTCAGCTCATATATTAGATTTAGTAGGCTTATTATTAGATATTGTATTTGCGATAACTTTTATGTTTTTGTATTTATTAAGGCTGTTGTTAAATAAGCAACGGATAGCAAGCGGTTACACCAATTTGAAAATATAATTTAAATAACCTAACTATAAATTTGAAATAAAGCTACAACTAACAAAAGATAACAATCTCAACCTATATATAAATTCAAATAAAACTACAAATAATCCGAATATAACAACTTATAACAACCTTAATTGCAAACAAAAAATTGTTATTATTTTTCAATATTTTTTTAATACTTACTACCCATGGGGATGATTAATAGGGATATATTTTGTTAACACAAGAATATAAATTAAAATTATCATTAAAAACATTTGATGTAAAATTGGAGACTTTGATATTCTATGTATGTTGTAAATCATAACTGTTTGTTTTAAAAGATCATAACTAATATTTGTTGCATTTAATAATGAAATAAATGTTTGAAGTATAAATTTTAATAAAACATCAATTTTATAATAATTCATATACTAATATCATATAAAAAAAGTGAAACAATTTTTTAATTGAATTTAATTTAATTTCTGACATTTAATTGAATATGAACCAGCTATTTACGAGAAAATTAAAAAAATTCAATAAAATAAAATTATTAAGTTAAGTCATAAGACAATAAAAAAGAGGAGGAAAATATATCAAAATTATTATAACAATAATTAAAAAAATCACTAATACTCTTACTCTAGGGTAAAAATTATAAATAATATAAATTAATTATTTAATTGGACAAAGGGGGTTAGTGGGGCAATATTTGGGGTTATGGGGTAGTCAAACACGCCCAAATGGGGCGTGTTTCAGTCCGTCTCTAACTCCGTCTCTATTTCGGTCTCTAATACTTTTTTCACAATATTTTGGTTTTTTTAAAAATTCCGTCTCTAATTCCGTCTCTAATTCCGTCTCTATTTCGGTCTCTAACACTTTTTACAATATTGGGGTTTAAAAAATCTGTCTCTAATTCAGTCGCTAGCACTTTTTTACAGAATATTGTGTTTTTTTTTTAAAATGTGTTGCAACCACAATATTGTGATTTTTAAATTTTTTAGAACTGAGAACGTTTAAAAATTTACAGTATAATTTTGGTAAATAAATATTCCCAAAAAAGATTACTTAATTTGGGCTAAGTTTTTAGTACTTAATTACTCCATTTTAAATGGCTAAAATTTAAAATGAAGTGTAATTAGCCATTTAAAAATCTTAAAATTTAAAAATCTTAGCCATTCAAAATGGAGTGTAATTAGCCATTTAAAAATCTTATGTAAGTGGGAAACGAATCGCCAAAAGGCCGTGAACGAGGTGTCGTTTTCTACTTTGCCTTCTTCTCTTCTTTTTCTTCTTCTTCTTCTGCCGAACTCATTTTAAATATTAACATTAAGTTTATGAAAATTGGGGGTGCATTTAGCAAATGTTAGGTTTTAAATTTGATTATGCATATGTTAGTGAGAGAGTCAAAATGCTAGAAATTAAGAGAAATAACTTAAAAAAATAAAAAACCTAACATTTGCTAAATACACCCCCATTTTTGATAAGCTTAATCTTAATATTTAAAGTCATGACTTTTGATAGAAATATTCGATGGAGGCGTATTTTATGTCAAAACAATCGAAATTAAGAAAATAACTAAAAAAGCATGCAATTCAGTAATTAAATAAATAAAAAATTAGAAAAGAAAAAATTTTTTGGAGGTTTAAATCTTAAATCGCAATTTTGAGGCACTTAGAGGCCTTTTTTGGGAAAAAATTTTGGGCAACTCCCTTTGGAGTTGCTAGGGACTTCTCCTCTCAATTACGATCGTTTTGACATATCATACGCCTCAATCGGACATCCCAATCAAAAGTTATGGCCTTCCGTAATTTACGAAAACACCGCGAAAACCCTAAGTCCCTGTTTTTGCCTGCCACGTGTCGCCACCACACCAAATACGCCCCATTTGGACGTGTTGTAACACGCCCCAGCCAGGCGTGTTTCATTGCCCCATTTTGCTAAATATTGCCCCACTAATCCCCTTTGTCCAATTAAATAATTAATTTATATTATTTATAATTTTTACCCCTTACTCTAACATATTATGAAATCTAAAGGCCTAGATGCTTAAAGATGACTAGTCTTTCCCTGAAAGTCGGCGTTTATGGGATATTCATCTCGAACGGTGTATAGTCTCTCTTGATCTGACCTATAGTCTCAAGTTACGGCTCCCAGACAGTGTACAGCTTAACAGCATGTCAAATATTGTCCCTTTCAATCCGACTTGTTGTAACAGGACAGTGATCCTGGACGATCTACAGTCACTATTACATTATTTTGTCCAACACTACTGTCTAGATGCAGGTCGACTACTAAGATCAGTGCAAAAAAAGATGAAATAGAACACTACTCATCATTACATGTAAAGAATTAATAAATCAACTACTAAAATGAAAGAGAGAATAGGGATCCTCATAAAGAAACGTACACTGACAAGACGGATATCAGCACGCATGTTTTAATAATCTGCTAGATAGTAAAATAGCAAAACAGAAAAAGAAAAAGTAAAGGCATGCAAATGCCTACCCACAAATACACAGAATTATAAAACTTGGAGATTAATGGATTAATTATATACAAAGAGCATCCCATGTTTCTGATTCCATTGCCGTCGTTGTTGTTGTTTTTACTTGAACTGCGAAAGCTACATTTGTAAATGAAGATCAATAATAAATGAAAGGCATTAAAAGATATTAGAGATTAAGATAGAGCAATCTCCTACCAATTTTAAGATTTTCGCCATTTACCAACATATTACAGTTGTTGTATCAAGTGACCTTCCCATCGTGGTAGGAGTTAAGAATGAAATATCTACCTCATAAACTTTACTAAAAAGTTGCTTCTTCATATTCATCGATCCTTTTTCATGTGCCTGCAGCATATAAAAGAATGAATTCAGAGAGTAATAACCTACTTGGTAATGCTGTATTGAATAGGAAAACGCTGTAACTGTAAGGAACATATCATAAATATAAAATGTAATGAATAACACTTTTCTAAACATAAATTTCATAAACATTTTTAAAGAAGTTGTCTAACCTAAGATCAATAGATACACTTTTTACACTAATTAAGAAGCTTGTCAATCGTATCACTTAAGTACTTGGAGTTTCCATCTGCCCAAACTTTGTTAAATAGAAGGGTTTGTTAAAGAGAATCAAATTTGTAACAAATTAGAAAGAAAAAAATAACAAAAATAGGATAAAAAATCTCCCTGAACTAAAGGTAAAAAATCTATCTATCCAAATAAATGAGTGAAGAGAAAACTTAATTTTTCTTTCTCTTCAACTTCTTAATTTCCTTCTTAATCTCATGATACAAAAACACCTTCTCTTTCACTGAAAGAAAACCATGGTAGCTAGCAATCTTTGACCCTCCATGACTGCCATCTACAGCCAGCACCGCAAACCACCCACGCCCAACATTCTCTCAACTAGCAAAGTAACCATGCACGATTAACACTCACAACACAAGATCTTCTCTTCTTTCCTTACGAACACAAACCAACAGCACCAAACCACTGAAACACTACCACCCACGCCCCATAAACCAAAGTATCAACATAACACTACCCATGAAGCTCTCCCCAAGTTACAATGGATAAATAATATTTTGATTAAATTGTTACCATGTAATAAAGTTATAAATAATTTAAAAAGTTATACTTACGGTGCATTTAAAGTTTGTTACTTTATAATATTTTAATGAATTACAATAATTAAAAATAGGAATATATTTTTTTATATTTTTAAATTTACACACGCACATTATTGTGCCGTCATCAATTTTGTTTATAAACTATAAATATATATAGATCATGAGACTTTGGTTTTGGAATATTGGACTTTGTATGCTTTAGATTTAGACCGTTCTTTTCAGGTCAACACAGCTAAATCATTTGATAGTACTGATTTTTTTAGTTTTTCACTTCAATCCAAATTGATTATGGTTAAATTAGTCAAATCACCCTAAAGAAATTCCTTGACCCTATTATCAATAAACCCACAGATTTTATGCTTGCACATAGTTATGGAAAATTCTTTGGCAATCCTAGCAACCATTCACGGATCAAAACGCTCCTTATCCCATTCAATGGCAAGTTGCGTTGGCAATTGGCGAAATAGGATCCACTTGAATAGAAAAGGTACGTACATTTGGTTATGGTAAAGTGACTTACTTATATACACGTGATATATTATTCGATTGGTTCCAAATGAACGTAAGCAATTAATTACTGCAAGAATATGAAAAAAAGGAGTTAGATGCATGCATTGTTGCAACTTGCAAGTAGTAGATATAAAAGTAAAATATCTGCATAGAATTGTTGATGTTACTTTTACGTTTAGCACCGTAAACTTCTGGGTTTTAAAGTGATGGAATCTAGTTCAATAGGTGAAAGAGTAAAGTGTGAATACAGAAAAAGTAAAGACAATTTTCCAAAAAAATGTATATTTAATCTTTTTGTTTTAATTCTATTCATCAGAAAAAAGTGATTCTAACTAATCAATTCAATCAAAAAATAAAAAAAAATCTGACAAAAAAATATTTTTGTCAGAATAATATTTTAAGATAATGGCTGTTGTGTTTGCATGGGTAACTTGTTTTACAAGAACTGAATCGCGTGCCTGGCTGTAGTGGGAAGCGTTCAAGCATCATTGTCCAACAACATGATGCCATTGGAACTTGGGAAGTTGATAGATAAAAGTTAGTAAAAGAAAATTTTGCGGCTGCTGAAGAATATGCCATCACATAATGGAAATATATGGCAACTCAAAATTTCAAGAATCATAAAGGAATAAGAATTGGTGTCACTTTTCTGTGTCCCTTGCATTGAGGTCTACTTTGAACAATCAAGGTCTCCGTCACTCTGTTGGTTCAAACCAATGTTTGTCTTAAGGAAGATAAAGTATAACAGAAGGAGTTATCAGTGTCAGCAATAAAGTTAATTTATTTTAAAATTGCTATATAGGAATGAGTTAAAGAGATTAAAAAAAAAGAATTGAAGAGTAAATTATAAAAACGAATTATATGAATCAAAATTAACACACTGCATTTATATATGATTCAGAATTCCAATTTTTAATTATTGCTAATTTATTATGACGTGACAAAATTTTAATTTATCATTATATGTGAGGTTAAATCTAAAAAAACAAAATTATGTACCAAAAAATCTAAAAACAGAATTCAAAAAACAAAATATGTGAAATGTTTGATTTATAATAAATAACATGATACGTCAAGAAAAAGCATATTGAGAGAAGCTATTGCATAAGTGAAAACATAAAATTAATTTATAATGATGGATTTGGCTCTTCTTATATATTAGTAATATAACTTAAAAAATTTCAACCCTACCACTATAATTAAACATTTTTTTCAAAGTGTATTATAGAATAGTTAAATCTATTCATGATTAATACCTATCAAAATTTATGTATCCATTTAATATTACTCCAAGATTCATCTAATAATCATAACATTGAAGAAACGAAGACGAATGCTTTTTATCTGCACGCATAAAAAAAAAATCAAATCAAAATATATGGCTAATAATTACAATTAGAGAAAGCATAGCTGAAAAAGAAACGTCAAACGAACCTCACCATTGACCATCCTTCAATCATACTGTTGTAATCGCAGAGTATATGGAGCAAACAATACCAACATTTGGGAGTTGGGACCTCAAAATCAAAATCTTGACACGACACTGACTCACACCGCATAACATAAAGTTCGGAAATTTTAATTATTTGTAACATGATTTATCTTACTTACATAAGATTGTCGCCAATAAAAAACATATATGATTTACACAAAAAATAAAAATTAAATACATTAATAAATATAATTTTTATTTATAATATTAAAAAATTAATGTTAATACACAGTCAATATACAAATTTTTATATTATCAATTGGTTAAAAATCATCTGATGACTTTTAAAATAGATATTAACAGAAAAATTTATTATATATGAAAATTCATAATTAAATGATTATATAAATTTATCTATATTACCAGTATACATATTATTTATTTTTTAAACAAAAGCTACTATTTGCCATAACTCATAAAATATTTGGGTTACCATGTCAACATCCGTACTTAAAAAGTATTAAATATTTAGTGCTTGAGTAGTTATTGTTTTGCACTTACTCACGCTTGTTTGCATGGAACTAAATGCTTAATTAATGTACCATAAAGAAAAATGTAACAAAAAATACTTATTTTTTTATAAAAAAAGAATAATATATTTCCCGTATTAAAGTTTTAGTAAAATTTAAGTTGATTGTTATTAATTCAAAAAGGTTAAAATTATTAGTCTATTTAATTCTTAATAATAACATCAGTTCATTTTTTAAAAATATTATTTAACAAAACAAAATTGACTATAAAGTTTTGTGTGTGTGTGTGTGAAATCTTTGCTTTTTCCAATTTCCATCAACTCACACGCACACAATGAAAAAGACTTTCTTTCTCCTTAATTCTTTTAAAGGAAAAAATATAAGCCAGTATATTGGATAAATAATTTGAAATTTTATCTTGAATGATTAACTTACACGAATTATTAATATAATATCAAATGCTCTAGTTATTTCATTTACGATCATAAAAAAATTATAACGAAAATCATACAGATTTAAACCTTAAATAAATACAAATATTTACAATTAATCTAATTAAAAACACTCTGATGAGTTAAATTCTATAAAATATCTATTCGGTTAACTATATTTTTCATGTTTTTTAGTGTTTAATCGAATAAATAAATTATTTTTCATATGTTGAATATTTAAGACATTATTTGTATTAGATTGCAAAAATTTGTTGTCAAATAATTGATGTTACGAAATTAAACAATTAAAATGATGTTAAAAAAATAATAAAGTATGCAATTCGATCAAGCAATCATATCCAATTATAATAAGATTGAGTTGCATCATCGAATTTATTATTAAAATAAAAAATAAAAATACTTTTTATAAGAAAATAGGAAAATGATTCTAATAATATTTAATTTAATACATTTAAATCAATTTTTTTAATTACTAGTTTAATATAAAACATCTTTCATTTCAAGTTAAAAATTAAACTGACTTATATTATAATTATAGTAATAATTGATCAATAATTTTAAAATGAAAAACTAAAATAAAATTGGACTGATATAAAAAAATCCAAACTCTGAAGGTTAGAATATATATATATATATAAATCCAATCCAAACCAATAATTTAAAACAATCCAAATTTTTTGATTTGGATTCATATTGATCTGGATTCGTGATTAACCCTACTACAAACATGATTGGTAAACAAATCAATTACTATCATATTATAAATGCTCTGTTACTTGGAGTGAAGTTATCCGCTACTGTTAGGCATATACAAGCATAAGGGATATATAACTGAACCATTATAGAAGTAATTTTTCAAGCCTTCTTTAACACGTAGAGGAACTTTCAAAATGAATTCTATTTATTCTCATCCCCATTCAGACTGTAGTCATTTATTCCCTTGCAATCGCCTATTTGTCCGAAACACTTTGATTGTCTTTTCTTTTTGGCCATTGTAAATTCCGTAATTGCTTCACATTTTCTGGCTGTGATTCGGGGCATTCTTGTCTTTATCTATCAAAACAGGGATATCATGGTCCGAATTACGCATACTCCACGTGAGGCTAACTTTCGTTGTGCTATGTTAACCTTCCAAGTTTAGTACTTCTCCTAATTATTCAAAAGTCACTATTTTAAGGATATGAACATTTTTCATTAAAATTATACTAATACCTAATATATATAATTATTCAAAAGTTAATTAATAACAGCATGAATTCATTGTCACATATTCTTATTTTGATGTAATTGGATGGTGTTCAAAAGTCAGCTTGCGTGCACAAGCCATTCATATTAGGTTACAATATTCATAATGAAATTCATGTTCTGGGTCATGCTTTTATCCATATATTACCTGCTTTGGTTTTTCTAAATTAATACATTATTGAGCTTCTTTTTCAAAATAGATGCAACATAAGAACTTTTTAAAAAGTCACTTATTCTAATGTCTGTTGGCCTTTGACTTTGGAAGAATTTTAAGGAAATTATTTAGAGTTATGTTAATCATACAACAACTCGTAATATTTTATATAACACTACTACTTTTTATGTTTATTTTTCTATATGGCATCATTTATTATAACATATACTTTTTTCCTTTTCTTTCTTAATTGTATAATTTGATATATGAGTTATTACATAACTAACATCTCTCAATTATTTCCCCCCCAAAACTTCTTACAACACAATTTATTTTATGAACTCTTTCAAATGCAAAATGAATTAAATCAATGACTGAGTTGTATACGAAAAAGAAAGTACAAAGAAGAATAGATACGTCGATTTGGTAAAGTTGAGGGGGCCATCTAGAAAGAAGTTAATTGTTTTTTTATTTTTTGAAGAGAAGAAGATAAGTGTTAGTGATACAATTTCTGAAATATTCTTATATATTATTATTATTAATTAAATAATTTAACTAAAAAAATTATATTGACAGTATATAAAAAATAAATATTATTGAAAATTATTAAAAATTATAAATCTTATTCATAATTTCACGTTTACTAATTTTAATTAATAATAAAATTGTATATTAGAAAATATTTTCAAACAATCGTAATAAAAAAAAATTCCACAAGGTGGATCCGTAGCACGGCTAGCAGAAGAAATAATACAAACAAGAATACCTTTTGCAGTTTTGCTTTTCAGGCGGGACGAAAGACATCCTTTTGTAACCTAACCCCACCTTAATCTCGTTTTTCCAAGAATAGTGGTATTTGGTAATGAAATTGTAAGTGATTTAATAAAAAAATGAGATGAAAATATAAGTGATCTAATAGAAAATGAGAAAATGATTATAGTTATTCTTTTTCTAATTTAAATTCAAAGAAATATCAGAATCAGATGCAGATATTCCATTAAAAAAACAGATATTTTCTCACTTGTGTGTATACCACTATAGACACTCTAAAACACTTCTAGTATGTCCGTATAGCCTCTAAAATTATGATAGATTATGATAAGGTATATTAATCTTGATTTTGATCAAATTTTGTATGTTTAGATTTTTTTAAAATTATGGTGGAATCAATTATGATGCATGAAAATCATGAAAGAGATAAAACAAGTAAAAGTAACTTCTATTTTTACCTCTACCAAAATCAATTCTATGATAATTAATTATATAAAATAAATTTCATTTAAAATCAATTTTGTCATCATCAATTCAAACACTCACTCATGAATTGTAATAAGGGTGTCAATTAATTATTATTTTTACATCCATTTGACAAGAAGGCAATAAAATTAGAATTTCAGTTGAGATTGAAAAATTAAGAAAGAGAAATACAGTGTAAAATGTGATCACTAATTAGACAATTGAAAACATTTTCCATGTTTAAATTTTACAATATTTTATTGTAAAATAATTACAGCTACACTAATCAACTACACTAACAAAAGGTTAAATGTTTGATGAGTAAATAATAAATTAAATAATATTAATCAGTATTCTAAAGACATTCTTAAAGTATGAATTTTTTATTGAGAGACAAAAAATTATATTGTCCATTATTTTCTTTTTCATTCTTTTATGATTTTTATATTAAATATATTTTTTTAATTTCTTAGCTAATGTAATGACACTAATTAGTAAGACTTTAATACATTTGATAGGATATGTTCCAAATTACAGCTACGCTAGCCAACTAGATATTTGACAAGCAATGGATCAACACTCACACAAGCAACAGAATGAAAAAAAAAAAGTTGAAATATTTTTGCACACCATTGATTCCCCCATACCTACGTGCCTTTTTACTTTTCCTTTGCTCGTTTCTCCCATCCACCCACACTTCAAGATACCCCATCCTCCTCGCCTATCCCTAATTAGAAGAGTAATGATATATAAATATCTTATTATTTTATACAGCTCATTAATACTTTTAAATTTTAATTTTATTTCTTGTTTTCTATAATATTAATTTTTTTATACCTATATATTTTAGGTTCTTTCTAGTTAATGCATGGGGATTTAGAGTGTTTTTCATCCCTTCCCTCACTTTTCCTTTCTGTTCTCCTTACTTAAAGTTTATCAATTATTTTAATTTGAAAAAAATGATAAAATGTGTTTTTAATTCTTATATTTTCATTGAATCTTATTTTTTTCCCCAAATTTTCACATCATGTAATTTTGTCTTAATAAAAAAATATATGTTTTTAGTACTCGAGTTTACTCTCTAATTTTTGCATGTTTTTAACTAGTGAAGAGAGACTAATTTTTTTTAACATTTTATATTTTATATTTATCCACTGTTTCAACAAATAATTTTATCAAATATTTATAATTTATTTAAGTTAACTTCACAATTTTTAGCAATCAAACAATTTTTTAACTTCTAACTATTTTTTAGCATTTTTTTCTAACATAATCATATATCATTTAAAAATTATCCAAAAGAAATTGATTAATTTTTATATATTTTATTCATTTACTAAATTTAATAGAAAATTTATATAAACGTGACCCAAAAGTGCTTCTAAAATCCAGCTAGTTTGAAAAATTATGTTCTTAAAAAATAATATAGTATAAATGAATAGAAAGATAACCCGAAGTATGATTCAATAATTATATAGTGGTTTAAGACGAGATAACATATAATAACTATTAATGTTAATCTTAAGAGGCTATGATGGGTCGGGTAAAGTGGAGGTGGTGGTGGCCCTTTTTAGAGAGCTTTCCTTGTCACATACGAAACAGCAAAACTTTAAAACCGCACACCGATCTATCTTCTGAATCAAAGGGCCAAATGCAAACAACCAACACTCTCTCGTCTTCTTTTCCATTGTCATTCTTCACTAGCTAGCTAACCCCCTTATTCTGCAATATGATGCTACTCTCACTCACCTCCTTTACTCTTTCTCAACCAACTCCCACCGCCACATTAATTATTCTCTTCACTCACTCTCATCACCCTAATTTGGGATGCAACACCAATATTTTTTAACATTCTGCTGCTGCATTTGGGATTATATCACCCCTATTATCAATAAACACGACCAAACCGCAACTGATATTTAAAATCTTCATCATTTGATTTGCTCCCTCTCAACCCTTAAACTGGACATGCTCGATTCTGTGCTTCTGGCGCTTTTCTTGCCGTGCCTCGGCATGAGCGCCGTTTTCATCGTCTACATGTGCCTTCTCTGGTACGCCACCAACCACCACTCTGACCCCGCGCTACCGGCTAAGCCTGTCTCCGACACCGGCATCTCCCCTTCCCAGCTCGACAAGCTCCCCAGAATCACCGGAAAGGACCTTGTCATGGGAAACGAATGCGCCGTCTGCCTGGACGAGATCGGAACAGAGCAACCGGTTCGGGTGGTTCCCGGTTGCAACCACGCCTTCCATTTGGAATGCGCCGACACCTGGCTCTCCAAGCACCCTCTCTGCCCTCTCTGCAGAGCCAAACTCGACCCTACGCTTTTCTCTTCTTCCCAAAATCCATGCTGACCAACAAGCTCTATCGAAAATAACTTTGTTGGGTGAGACAAAATTCATTTCGGTGATTTTTAAAAAAAATCCATCCGGAAGGTGTTTTTGTTTCTTAACGTACTCTTTGGCACTGTACAGTTTCTTATATCTCCTGTGCCGCCGCACAATATATATTCTCACATTGTTTTTTCCGATGAAGCACCGGAGCGGAGGCAGTGGTGCCGAGTGGCCATCTACGCTATGTTTTTTTTGTTGTTTTTTTGCTCTTCCGAGTTTATTAGTAATTAATTAGTGGTGATGGTTGATTAGGAAATTAGTGACCAACGTGTGTTTGTTCTCTTCTCGATCGCAAGCGTTCTAGAATTTTTATTTTCTGAAAAAGAGAATCATTTTTTTTTTACTTTTTATTTTGTACGTGAGGGAGAGTGAGGAGATGGGTGTGTGAAAATAAGAGCGGATAATTCACGCAAACACGATACGTTGAGGCAAGTTGAAAAATGTTTGACAAGTACTGAATATCAATATGTTATTATACATCTGAAGAAAATGGGAAAAAAAGAAAAAAATAAATATAATGAAAATTTATAATATGATAGAAAGAAAAAAAATATATTAATAGAATGTTTAAAATAAACGATAGTTTCTTTATCATTATTCAAAATAATTAAGGAAGGTGAATGATGTGATCGTGAATTGAACGGTTCATGTGTTTTTGGTTCGATTGACTCATCTTTTCATTGTTTGCTAAGCACACACAGTGACATAGAAGGAAAAGGAGTTAGACACAGAGTTAGAAAACTGAAAACGCACAAAATATATAGAAAGAGGTTTTTGATTCCTGACAACAACTAGATGCCAGCTGCAACTGATTGATGATTTTATTTTCTTCTCGTTTTATTCTAAAGCTGTTTTTTCAAATAAATAAAAAGTTCTGAAATACTACTAGTACTACCAATTAGTACTCTATCAAATAGGGGCAAAGGTTGGTGAGTTTATATTGATTGGGCATGGGTGAAATATATCTGTGAATGGAATAGAAACAAGAGGTAATTAGTTAGTCATAATTAATTATGAGGGGTGGGGTTATTGGGGGGTTGGTGTGGCATTGTATTGTGATGATTGATGGTTGATGAAGCCATTCATTGCATTTGCATGGGATACCCCAGGATGGTGGTGCCACGTCACGGGTGAAACAGTTTCTAGCCCTAATGATGGAATGAATGGGTCCCCAACGTGGCAACTCGCGGTTCATGGAAATTATGGGCATAGGGTATTTAGGGGGAAATTCTTGTCTTGAATTGAAACTTTGCTAACGCATAATGAACGCTACGTTACATCCGAGAAGGTGATACTGATCTGATACACAACACAGCACCCCACATGAAATTTCAGGGAATGAATAAAATAATTAAGAAAAATTTTAATACGTGATTTAAGAATATTGGTTAAAGAATTTAAAGAAAATTATTTTTATTAGAAGATGATAAATTACACTAAAGTACTATCTCATCGAGTAGATGAAGTTAATCTCCTAAAAAAATCACATAACTGTATTTTTTTTATGCACATAAATCTTGAAATCTACCTCCTCATCACATATTCAAACTCCTTTCTATTCGGAAAACTTGACTAAACGACTCTTACGGCAACTTGTGTATTTTTATTTTTACCTTTTCTCTCTCACATATGGTTGCACAACAATCGGATAAATGAATTATAAATTTCGTCAATGTTCATGTAAATAAATCGGTACTATAGTAGCAAAACTCCGTTGCCTTATCCTAGTATTAAAAAAATAATGAAAAAGGACCACTTTGAAAACATCCAAGACATGCATGTTGAAGGCCGCTTTCTCCAGAGATTTTTTGTCTTGAATATAAACTTTCTTTCATGCATATTCGGACAAGTGGCAAAGAATGAACAGAACAACCATTGTTTTGTCCTACTTATTATCACTATAATTATTTTACTTCAGATGAGCTCATGAAGCCATACACTGAATGACATGACGACCCGGTAAAGATAATGAATATAAAATTGTATGGCATTAATTCTTATCTCAACCGAGTGTCCCGAATCCCCATGGCCCTCATTTTTCAATGGAAACAATAACTCCCATGCCACGTACCTCAATATAGTGAATGAAATGTAAATCTGTTTTTCTAAAGGGAAGACGTGTTTCATTATAGACCTGAACTTGGGTTAATTTTTAATTACTTTAGTGCATATTTTTTTTTACCTAATGAATAGCAGTACTCATTTATTCTCCTATTTATTTTTAAGACATTCTCCTATTTCTTTTGAACATACTAGTTTCTTCTTAAGTATATAAGTATATATGTAACTGCTTTCAATAATATGAAATGGAATCGATATGCTTTCAGTAAGTCGTACGATGCTACTGCTCTGGACCTTTTGCGGTAGGCTACATGTTGAATGCTCAAATTCCACATCAAAAAACATAATGCGATGGATGAATCACATTAAAAAATAATTGCCGTGGTATAATAATGGGAAGGTTTGGCAACAAATCCACTAATCAGTGACCCCCACCCCACAATATAATGAGATAATTAGTTTTCTGCTCTGTGGTGCTAACAAATTGATTACAAATGAAGATGGGAGAAAAAAAAGATTTATATAGTTTTTTATGCTTAGTTTTAAAAAAATAGTAAAGAGAGGAAGATCTGTATGGAAATGATAATTTTATATTAATAAAATTAAATTACATTTAATTTAAGTATATAATGATATATTTATTTAGTTTCTCTCCCTTGCATATGCTAAACAAAGTATTCATGCCTTTTAAACAAAACAGAGCTTAAAATAATTAGTAGTTAATCTATTCGGATAAAGATGACAAGTTGATGACATCCAGCTATGCACACAAAAGCAAATAGAAAGTGACAAAGAGACAAATTCAACTCAATATATTAGGTGTTTGCTTTCTTATCCCCTTTTCATTTTTAGTTAATGAGTTTTATTTAATGTTATAAAAAGATTATGCTATTTTTATTTTATTTTAAGTAAAACTTGTAAAGAGTACTGAAAATTTTAAACTCTTTCTAACTCATTATTTTTTCACAAAAAGTTGAAAACACAAAGTAGAAGTTATAATGTTTTCATAATTATAATAAAATTATATTAATTTAAAATAAAATTCTAAACCAAGCCAAGTATTTTTTTTCTTTTACAACTAAAGTTCTTTTTTGTTCAAATGAAAACATGGTAATTTCAATTTCCAACTGTTCATGTCCTTCATGAATAATCCATGACGCCATCACTATACATATATATTTGGCTGAGTTTTTGTAAAACTAATTTAAATAAAATTGACTTTGAAGTAAAATGATTTATTTTTATTCTAAAAGAAAATTAATATTTTTTTATCTATTGTAAAAGTTGCTTAAAATGGTCTCAATTCAAAATCGATTCTGGATTTAGAATTAAGTCTTCATGAGACTAAACAGGTGAATTTTTCCTTAAAAATATGTTATCGGGTATTTCAACATGCCTTTAGATGATATAGTATGAATTCAAACACACACTTATAATAAAAAAATTATACAATACAAAACTTACAAAAAAATTATTTGAACTTAAAATTAATTTTTAGATTCAAAATTGGTCCTCAAAGACTAAACATATTAAAATTTACTTAAAATCATATTAATTGAAATTTTAACATGATTTTCGTGGATACAATTTAAACACCAATACATATTTCAATAACTTGGAAAAATTAATAATTAGTAAGGGAATGAGTTGCATTTAGCGTAGGAAGCTACGTAACTAAATTCTAGCTATTCCCGGCAACTTGAGAACATAGACCTTATTTGACTTGAAAAGAGACATTCTTTGAGTAATTTACACTACTTTTCCAAAATGCGATGCTTCTTGTTTCCAATAAAATACTATGTTGTCATCATTTAACACATTTTCGTTTTAAAGTAGTATTGATTAATTTTAATTTTTCTGCTATTTTAATAATAATAAAATAATATATGTATAAGAAAATAAAACTCAATAGCCAATACAGTTGACGCGTTCTTTACATCGTAGGTAATAACCATCTAAAAAGTTAAATTTCATTTGGTCACCCTTTGTCACAACGTTTTCTTTACGCTGTAGGTAATGTTTTTGAAAGTTTTAAAAAAAATTATATAAAGCTATGTTTATATGATATCACACACATAGAATTAAATACTTTTTATTTTTATATGAAAGTCAAATTCTTTGAAGTTTTAAAATTACGTGTGCTTCCTCTTGTTTTATTTTGTTGACGTAAGACCCAACTTAATTAGCTGATACGGAAATGTTGCATGGATACTCCTAATACACATTTAACACTTAAAAGAGAGGAGAAAATATAGATTTAATAAATTTTTTGATGTGATAAAAAAAAAGTATTCAAATATTAAAATATATGTATATGAATACTCTAACTAATAACTATAGGATAAAGATAAGAGGTTGCAGATGCCTAGAGAGCCTATATAGATTATTTAGTCATGAAATGAAAGTGTGAGAGTGTTTCATAATCAATTCAAAAGTTAATGATAGTTTAATCAAAGAAACATAAAATGGTCTGGTGGTAGCAGATGAGCATCTGTCGAGAATTGAGTGGGTTTATAGGTGTGATTCCTATTTATGGGCCCATCCAACTTATTTCGTTCGCAGTCAATCCATTCAAGTGGTGGATGGTGTTTTGATGTGATTATGGTATGCTTTATAATATGTCACTCACTTTTTTAGTTTAGGATGAAAGAAAGAAAAATCCGTATTTGGCACTCTTGACAACATGACCCCTTTGTAGCCGCCGGAGGCAACATATTTAAGAGACTACGGTAATATTTATACTTAAATGAAAGAAACTTCAATTACAGTTGATTTTTAGAAAATCCATCTTATAAATCAAGATAAATAAACATTCAATCTATCGAATATTGAATTTATTATCAAGGTTATTCACATGCAAAAGAATGAATTTATGTAAAAGAAAAAAGAAAAGAAAAAGAACTTGTGTAAGTCAATTACAGTTAATTTTAAGTCACGCTAACACTTTTCTCTTTCAAAATCTTTCACAGCATTTTTATTGACACTAGATCGTAAGATTTTTCTAAGTCAATAACAACTATGTAAGTCACTTACTTTGCTACGGTACCTTAATTTCCATCAATTGTAAAAAATAAAATAAATTTTGTTGTAAATTTTCTTAGCAAAACTAAATTGATTCTCTAAAGTTTCCATATCTTTCCTTAATTTACGTTTAACCACATTTTCTTATAATTTTGTAGTGTGATTTATAAGTTTTATACTTTCATAATTAACACAATGTTAAATATCTCCCTTGTTGTTGAGTATAGGAACAAGGGAAATAACCTCATATGAAATTTGATTCCATCTAAAAATCTCATTAGATAATTCAATGAACCAAATGATATCATATTTACCTTCACACTTCCAAATATAAAAAGGAATACCGTATTTTTACTTATTCACTTCAAATTGTAAGGTAATAAGTCAAATTTTGTAAGTTCTCTTACATTTCAAATCCGTCCATATTACAAGTAAATTTTTGTCCAGCATTAGAAAACTTATAAAAATAATTCTCTCATTTATCTTTGATATTTTGATGTGACTAATTTTTTCCCTTTTTTTATCTAGCTGATACATCTTGATTTAAATATATTAGTTTCCTTGTTTCATCCATTCTTTGCCCAAAAGTCTTTCTAAAACTCTACGAAAGTTATCGTTTGCGCTTCACTCATAACTTTTCTAATCTCATTTCAAACATTCTGATGCCTTGTCCAATTTGCAGCATTATTGCATCCATGTAAAGCTTTAAAGCACTATCTTTTGTTTCTTATTTTATCTTGAACAGTTTTATTTTATCACCAAGATTCTTTATGTCTTGGCCTAAAACCTTTTGATTCCCCTAAAACTGTTCTAATAACCTTCCTAATCTTCTTAAACATCTAGTTTAAATGAGATTAATATTACCTTATATATAATTCTCAATGACCTTTCTAGAATATTTTTCTTTGATAAAAATAAATATACACAACATCATATACAATGGTAAAAATTTTAATGTTTAAATAATAAAATTAAATAGAATATAATTCACAATATGGGTAGCTACTCTCCCACTACCTAATGTCCATTGCTGCAATCTAATTAGTATAAAAGGAAAGGAAAGAAATAACATGATAATGAATAATATAGCAAACACGTTAATTAGTTTGTAAGAAATAGACTCATCTCACAATAACGTTAATTTAATTTTATTATCAATGTGAGAATTTAATTAGTTAGCAATTTATAATTAAGTATCTTTACAAGTACTTTTTTGAATCTTGAGACCTGATCATATCAATTTCCTGAAACTAAACTTACCTAAAAAAATTTTAACCAAAAAAGAATGATAGTGTAACCAGGCAACGTACAGTGGAAAAGAGTAAAGGAAACCAAATACTTTGTTTGATGACAAATTTAAACTCAATATGTCAGTTTTTGTAAAATTATTATAAATAAAAATTAAAGAATTTACCAAGTATTCTAGTTCTTAATCACAACTACTTTGTTATACATATATATTGATAAAGCAGCTGGACTTGCAGGAGTATCTCATGAGGGTAGCTGCTAATCTCAATTATGAATTATTACAATTTTTTGTAACTTCTTTTTATTTGTAAGCATGTGACTGGTTGGTTAGCTGAAATGAACTCGGTTTCATTTTATAGATCAATATAACTATTCATGCATTCTTCAGTTCTTTTTTGTTATCTACAGTTCTATACTTTAATTTTTCTCCTTCATTTAGGAAGTCATCAAATGTCTTCCATATCTATTTAACCCGACGAATTTACCTTTCATCGGTTTAGTTAATCACCTGTTCTTCAATCAAAACAAGTCTTTCAAGTAAAAACTAGAGAAATTAGCTCTGATTAACTAAGTATAACTTATTCAAGCAGGAAAAAAAGAGAAATGAGATGGTCTTAAAATTACCCGATCATTTAATGTCTCTTTCAATACTAGTAAGATAAGTAGTTTATATATGTATTCGGAAATAGAGACAAGAACAACACAATAGAGATAAATATATAGAACATTTTCTTTTTTTGGTTAAGGCATGGTAAGAAAAAGAAGAAAGAAAGAAAATAGTCTCAAAAAACAATAATACTCATTAAGACACTGAGCTAAGTCCAGCTAGTCTTGGCAGCATAGTCCCAAATTAGATTATCATCTTATTTACTATAGTATATTCACTGAAAGGTGAAAATCACATTTTGAAAAACAAAAGTATAGATCATCTATCATATCAGCCGCAAAACCCTCTCAGCAGCTGCTGTTGTCATTTTGATGTCTTCAGTAGTATGTGCCAAGCTGGTGAACCCAGCCTCAAATTGTGAAGATGCAAAATATACACCTTGTTCCAACATTCCCCAGTAGAACCTAGCAAACTTGGCCAAGTCACTCTTCTTAGCATCGGTGAAATTGAAGACAGGTCCTTCTGTGAAGAAAAAACCAAACATCCCATTTATATGCCCACCACACATGGAATGTCCTGCACTCTTTCCAACTTGAAGAATCCCTTGAACAAGTTCTCCTGTGACTTCATCTAAGTACTCATAAGTTCTTGGTTCCTTAATAAGCTTCTGAGTCTTTATTCCTGCAGCCATAGCCAAGGAATTCCCACTCAAAGTGCCAACCTGATTGAAATATAAGGTTGATTCAGTGGTTGAAGAAGGGTGAAGGGAGAAGGGAGAAGGGAGAAGCGAGGGGGAAGAGGTCGCGGATTTGAATCCCCCACTGACATTTTTAACAAAACTAACATTTGTTAATAAAAAATAAAAAAAAAAGTCCCAACCTAGTAGGCTGGTACATAGGTCCTGCTGGTGCCACCATCTCCATAATATCCCTCCTCCCCCCATATGCACCTCCTGGAAGACCCCCACCAATTATGTTTCCTAAAGTTGTCAAGTCAGGAACAATGCCAAAATACTCTTGAGCTCCTCCATATGACAACCGGAATCCGGTCATAACTTCATAAAAGATGAGAAGTGCATTGTTCTCCTTGGTGATTTTACGTGTGGCATCAAGAAACTCAAGTTTAGGAACAATGAAACCTGAGTTTCCTACTGCAGGTTCAAGGATGAGTGCTGCAATGTCTCCCTTGTGATTCTCAAAAAGCTTCTCAATGGCTAAAATGTCATTGAAGGGGGCAGTGAGGGTGTTGGATGTAAGCTTTCGGAACACCAGGGGAGTCAGGAAGTCCTAATGTGACAACCCACTACCTGCCTTAACAAGAAAAGGATTAGCATGGCCATGGTAACACCCCTCAAACTTGATAATCTTCTGCTTCCCTGTAAAAGCACGTGCCAGACGGAGTGCCCCCATGCATGCTTCTGTGCCTGAATTAACAAACCGTACCATTTCTCTGCTGGGAACTGCAGAGATAACCATTTCAGCTAAGGTATTTCCAAGCAGACAAGGTGCCCCAAAGCTGGTTCCTTTTTTTCATTGTTTCAGCCAGGGCAGCAAGTAACTGAGCAAAATGTATATCAAATATGACTTTGATGGAAAATAAATTACAACAGAAAAAAGTAGCCATGCCATTATCTCCATAGCACAATGCATAATTGGGATCTTTGTTTTGAAACGACACAAGTCATTAGTTTCACAAATTATTTTCCTAATTCTTTTCTCATGAATTACCAATCCTCATAGGAAATGGCCCATAAATCATAGCTACAGAGAATATATCCCGAAAAAGATGTTGATATGAAATAATTCTAAACCAAATAAGTAAACATATGGACTAAAGAATCTCTCAAGCTGAAGCTGCAAATGGCCATTGGAGAGAATAAGGTCAATAGCAGAATCAGACAGCAGTAACACAACAACGGGGTACCAGATCTGAGAACAACAAAAGATACAATGTAAATCAAAGAGTGAAGTAGCCGCGGCTTTTCAGTGTAAAAAGAATATAAATCACCTTATCATGTGCATGACCAATTATTGCTGAGCCCCAAGAACCTAGCTAATCAATATATTCATTGCCATCAATGTCCCACATGCGAGACCCTTAACTGAATCAATCACAATTGGTTGTCCTCCAACTGATTTAAAGGCACGAACAGGGGAGTTAACACCACCAGGCATCAAATCCTGAATATGAGAATAATATTTATACAGATTTAAAGAAGGAACTAGAGTTAGTGTAGTGAATCAAATTTTTATTTGACGATTGTAAGTTGGTTCTAAGAAATATTAAGGTAAAATTCCTAATGGTAAAAGTGACTTCATCTTCAACATGAGTCAGACAGAAGTTTGATGCAAGAGTGATGATTTTAGTACCCAATGGAACATACTGATTAATCGTTGACCCTCTCTAGCCCACAGTACCCCTATAGACTACAACATAATCCAGTATAATCACATTAAACTTTCAGGTGCAGCAATCAATGGATCATCAGATCCTGGACAAAACCACAATTCATAATATAAACTGATTATTTAAGTCTTATTAAAATGAGAATTAATGACACTTATGAAACCATTGTGATATCCAAGGGAATGAAGCAACCAAATTGACCATAGCAAACTTTATAAAATTAACACATAAAAGGTATACAGGTCATGAGGTGAATAAGAAATGAAGTGGGAACAGATAGCATGGAGAGAGTGAAAGCTTGTTGGGAGTTGCGAAGAGAAAAATCAGTGTTTGAATTGTGGTGAACGGATGCTTGAATTCTGACAGCACTTAACCTCAAAACTCCCCATCTGGCGCACGATAAGGGTTCCATAATAGAATTAGAAGCAGCAGCCAATGACATTCATGCGCTTCTGTTCTGTTCTGCTAGAGTGCAGGGCAGGGTAGGTATGGTTGTCATAAACTACAATTTAATTAGTTCTCATTGCCAATCTATAATTATATCTATTCACTACTCAGGAGGCTATTATAAGTCTAAACCAAAGTTTGGCAAAATCAGAGACTGCTATCTGGGTTAGATCACTTTTTCTTTCTTTATCTTTTGTGGATTGATAAAGCACTATGTTAGCTAATTAGAGTAGTTAAGTAGTAGTTTTTATTTTTAACGTTAAATTAGTCACTTGCTTTTTAAACTGTTTGGAAATCTTCAAATAGTTTTTAAACTATTTTCTAAGAGATTAATAATTATGCGCTAACAATGATAAAATTATTTTACACTTGAAAGATGTTCTGTAAGCTTTATATATTTAATAAGGATATATAAATTAATGTTTAGATTGACAAACTTATGTTAATAAATAATTAATCAATATAGATATATTGGTTTACGTGGATAATTTTTTTTTTCAAAAACACTTATAAGAGGAAAAATATAATAAGAAGAAAAAATAAAATAAATTTATTCATAAATGTATAAACTATTTTGTAGAAGTCTTTTCATGTTAATTTTTCTAAAAATTGAATTTTAATTTATGTATAAGCTCATTTTAATTTATAGAGAAACTCTTATAGGTGTTTTTGGATAAATTTATTAAAATTTATATTATAGTTAGGCAAAATGAGAGACTGCAATTAATTTATGATATTTTGAATACTTCACCTATTTGATAAGTTTGTTTTCTTTTTAAAAATTTATGATAAATTTATATTTATCTTAAAGATTATACATATAAAATTTTAGACAAGTTAATTAGACATAAAGTATATAATTTTATAGTTAATATTTATTTATATTTTTAAAACATATTATATATATGTGGGTGTTGCACCAAAAAAAAACTCTTGCACAAAAAAAAAGTTGAATGATCAAGTATTAATTATTATTTTTTAATTTGTATAAATAACTCTCATTGCACAATGGATAAGATTTATCTACAGCATCGGGTTCTTGTGAGGATCGGAGTAAAAAACATAAGCACGGATGGTAGATTTTGATTTATTAATTATTGTGTGCACTATGTGACTATACCCCTAATATGAGTCTTATGATGGACTTGTAGAGTTAACTTGCTATTTTTAAACTGCTGTATTAAATTATTAACCCCTTAGACCGAATAAAGCAATGTAATTAATTGTTATCAATGATTTTTTAAAATTTTACTCACTCCGTTGCTAAATATAAATATAAGACTCTTTTAACTAATTTACATCTTTTAACAAAGTTGATTAATAAGATTAATAATATTAAATTTATTAACAATTTATATTATTTTGTCAAGATTGCCCTTAAGTTTATTGGGACTTACAATCTCTGTTTTCCACTTAATTACTTTCACACCTAATTAATTAATGTGTGTTAGTCTTTTTATTTAATTCTTATAAAAGAGATAATGTATTTCCCTTTTTAATATATAACATTTATTGTAAAATAATAAAAAATATTTGGGTAAAAAAATAACTTAAAAAGGGTCTTATAAAAAGAAATAAATAAAATTGAAAAAAGACTCATATATTTAGTAACAAAAGGATTACTAAGGTTGAAGTATTCTTTATACTTCCTTTCAATAAATTTTGGCTAACCAAAACGATTTTTTTTTTGTTAGAAGTAAAGTATCCTTATAGTTGAAAGTAATAAGATTAACTCTCCAGATGAGATGTAGAGATTAGTGGATTTTATCTTTCTTAACAAATTTTTTTGTCATATATATGGTCAGAAAATCAAATCCCCCGTTAACATGCACAAAGAACGTAGTCATCTACTAACTATGCTGAACATTGACCTGTTTGGTACCAAAAAGGAAAGTTAATTAGCAGTCTGCTTGGTATTGTGAACTATTTTACTGTTTAGATAAGATAATCACATACTTTTCAATAATAATTATAATCCCCATAGCCAAAAGGAGGCAGGCAGAAGACATCTTCACCCATTTTCTACTAGACACTCCTATATAGTTGGACTGAGGTTAATATGGTAATAGAAGCTTCACCCAACTGGTAGCTAGGATTAGGCTTGTTCTGAACATGAAGCTAGAATACTATACTACTATTATGATGTATGAAAGAGTCGTGAATAAGAACCAATATGTACATAGATGCGAAGCGTTGATGACATGCATTCAATGAAATGCAAGTCTTTGTGCATGCCGTAATCGTAGCAATACCAAGAGAAGAGTAATGGAATCGGTTCTAATCCCAGAGCGTGAAGCTGCACATTATTATATTCTTGCTACTGATCCAAGGGAAGAAGAAAAGCACCAAAAGAAATTGGCAACACTAAGCAATCCTATTGAAGCGAAGAATTAATTTAATTATATAAATAGGCCGCAGGGAAATGATGTTGAAATATATAGTGTAGCTAGTTAGGGTGCAGAAAAATAAAATAAAAATTCATCAGAAAAATGGGACTGGGACTGTTTAAGGCATTGTTTTGCTGCAGCAAGCCCCATGAAATTGAAATTGCAGATTCCTGGGACTCATCTCCTGATCATACCCCGAAACAAGATTCTAAACCAAAGCCAAAGCCAAAGCCAAATGCTGAAACTGCTGATTCCATAAATAAACACAACACCACATGTACACAAATAGGACCAATTCTAGGGAAACCATACGTGAACATACACCAAATGTACGAGATGAAGAAGGAACTGGGAAGCGGGCAGTCTGGTGTGACATATCTGTGTGTGGAGAAGACGACGAAGCGAGAGTACGCATGCAAATCGATTCCTCGGTCGAAGCTGCTGGGCAAGCAGGAGATTGAGGATGTGAGAAGAGAGGTTATGATTCTGCAGCATCTTTCGGGGCAGCCCAACATAGTGGAGTTCAGAGGGGCTTATGAGGACAAGCAGAACGTGCATCTGGTGATGGAGTTGTGCAGTGGGGGCGAACTCTTCGACCGCATCATTTCCAAAGGGAACTACTCCGAGCGTGAAGCTGCCACTGTCATGAGGCAGATTGTCAATGTGGTTCACGTCTGCCATTTCATGGGCGTCATGCATCGAGACCTCAAGCCCGAGAATTTCTTGTTGGCCACCAAACAACCCGATGCAGCGGTAAAAGCCACTGATTTTGGACTCTCCATTTTCATTGAGGAAGGCTAGTATTTCACTTTCTTCATTAATGTTTTCTTTTAATCATAATATCCAACATCTTTCCTTTTTGCTGACAACTAATCTCTATCAAAAAATTTAACACATAATTTCGTGTTCAAATAATTTGGTTGTGAATAAAACATTTGGTAAGTTTTTTTTTTTTAAAACCATATATGATTTTTATTTTCATTTGCATAATATTAAATGCTTTTTAATTGAAATATATAAATTTTAAATAAAAATATTTAATGTATAATTTCAGCATAGTTTATTATGTTTCAACAACTAGTAAATTGAGTTGAGTCAACCAAAAATACTCTTAATTTCTAATAAATTAAAGTTTTGCTATTGGGCATGCGCCTGCAGTTGGGAGATAATTTGCATTAACGGCCAATAAAGATCAAACAAATTCCACTAGACACGTAAGTAACAACATAACATACAATAATGAACTAACATGAAACCAAACCGGTTTCTCTCTCTATTTTGGTTTAACTAGAAGTATATGGAGTTTTTTTATTGATATCCAATTATTTCTCTCTTAATTGATTTATGTCAAAGTTAGAAATCAAACTCCAGGCTTAAATAAAAGACTCAACTTTAGATAAAAAAATTCAAGTATTGAACCAACCAATTGTGACAAACAACTTATGAAAAAAGTGAGGAATTAAGCTTTTTTTGTGAGTGAGGACCATCCCATCCCATATCCCAACCCAAAAGGAAAAGCAAAGCATAAATTGAAAGCAGCAGCACAGTTAAGCTTGTTCACGAACTACTTCTTTTCTTTCTTTCTTCTTTTCCACCTCTCAACTCTGAATCTGAAAATATCATATATGACCAATTAATTAATATCTCTCCACAAAGAAACATTATTCGACATGGGGCACTGCTTCAGTAAACCCAGCACAAATGAAATACCAATCAACTATGATTATTCACCACCCCATCATCATCATCAGCCACGCCCACACTCACACTCAGACTCAAGGAGAACACAACAACCTCAACCTCAACCTCAACTTCAACCTCGTTACCCCAATCGTACTCCAAACTCAGACCCATCTCCATCATCATCATTTGGTGATCAAGCAGCAGGACGAATATTAGACAAACCATACTTTGACATCAAATCTCTTTACACCCTCGAGAGGGAACTAGGGAGGGGTCAATTTGGGATCACTCGTCTTTGCACCGAGAAGATCACGGGAAGGAAATACGCTTGCAAGTCCATTCCAAAGCGGAAGCTAAGTAAAAAAAAGCATATTGATGATGTCAAGAGGGAAGTTCTCATCCTTCAGCACCTCTCGGGACAGCCCAATATCGTTGAGTTCAAGGGTGCTTATGAGGATTGGCAACACGTGCATTTGGTGATGGAGTTGTGTTTGGGTGGTGAGCTCTTCGATCGCATCACTGCAAAGGGTAGTTACTCCGAGAGTGAAGCTGCTTCTATATTCAGACAAATTGTCAATGTGGTTCATGCTTGTCATTTTATGGGGGTCATGCATAGGGACCTTAAGCCTGAAAATTTCTTGCTTGCTAGTAAGGATCCTAAGGCACCTCTCAAAGCCACCGATTTTGGATTGTCCGTCTTCATTGAAGAAGGTCATCATTCTACACGCTTTTGCATTCATTCATTCCTTCATTTCATGAGTTTAATGTCTATAGTTTAATGTCTATGCACGACTATCATCTACTAACAAATCACCGTTTGAATTACATCTATACTATTTTTCCTCTTATTTTATTTACATTTACATTCACCACATCATAGTTCTAATTGCTTCTTCTTTTTCTTTTTTCATTTTCTCCTTTAGTAAAAAAGATTCGAAACGTTGCCGTCTAAATTCAGATTTGTTGGATTCCAACTTTAGATTAAGCACTGTACTAAAAAGAATGACAATGTATAGTATAATAAAAGAAAACTAGGTAGCTTCAGCATGCGATGACTTAATTAGCTAGCTTGCCGTAATATAATAGAGTTGAATTAATAGTTGGATGAAGACTGAGTCAATTGTTATTATGGAGACACGGAGTCAACCGAGTAAACGATCTTCAATATGATAATGACAAGTCAACCGAGTAAACGGTTTCCCATTATAAAAAGGAGCAACAAAGGAAAGCAGAGCCAATTCACATGTGGCTAATGGACCGTCTCAGTGGTTACTACCATAAATCGTATGATTCGAAATTGCACTAGTAGAAGTGATATTTTTATATTTAAATAAACTAATTATTGTTTGACACCACTCTAAATATCTCATTCACACCTATCATTTTTCTGTTCTGTATTTTTGTTTTCTTATTTCATATATTATCTATCATTTATGTAATTCTCCTTTTTTCTCTCACTAACTGTCATTTACATCTATAGTGAAAGCCCTAACTTTTGGATACTCAAATCTCATTCACACTCTTCATTTCTCTATATTCATATTTTCTTTATTATCAATTATATTAATCACTTATCTTGTGCCTCTTGATATCTACACCCTCCCTCGGGTGACCAATGAGGTGGCAAAAAAAATTCTGTTATGTTTTGTTTCTTTTGGATATGGTACTCGAATAGCAAACTAGCTAATTTCGTCACAGAAGCAAAATTCGTACATTTTCAAGCATTTGTATGTGAAAATCTATTAGTTGTATTCTACTAAATAACATCCAATTCAACAGGTATAGTGTATAAAGAAATTGTTGGAAGTGCATACTATGTAGCTCCGGAGGTGTTAAAGCGAAATTATGGAAAGGAGATAGATGTGTGGAGCGCAGGAATCATTTTATACATCCTTCTAAGTGGGGTGCCCCCATTTTGGGGCGGTAAGTATATATTACTCTGTTTCTATTCACACTGCGGACATATTAATTCAAAACATCATTTGCTCTGGTTAAGTAAGTTCTTGAATAAATTGCAAAAGTGAACACTACACGGCCTAACAGTAGTTGCAGCTGAGAGCTACCTGTTGACTTAAACAACAATGTATATAGACCAATTTGTTGCTTCCTTCACGTGTTATATTTCATCTCATGATAGATAGATACATTGTTATAGTATTATTTTTATGAGTTTAATGTTGATGCAATGAGAGTGTAAAATATTTTTACTCCATCATCTAAACACAAATCACCGTTGATATGATTTTTAAGATAATTTTGTTAAAGTCAACAAACTTATCATAAATGGTGGTTTCTAATTGGATGACAATATAAAAATGTCAGGGTCCTTGTTCTATATCTGTTTATTAGTTTAGTGACATTATGTTATTCATGGGACAATTTTAGAAAACGAGAGAAGCATTTTTGAAGCTATTTTGGGAGGCAAGCTTGATCTGGAGAGCGCACCATGGCCTTCAATTTCAGCTGCTGCAAAAGATTTGATCAGGAAAATGTTGAACTATGACCCTAAGAAACGCATTACAGCTGCTGAAGCCCTTGGTAAGTATGTCACTGCGTTTTCTCTTTTCTGTTTCGCCTGACACTCTGTTGAGAAGTATGACCCAATTAACTATGCTTAGCTTAGCATGAAGTTGTGTTTTATACAGACTAACTTCCATTATTAAGGTTACTGACATTACTCATTTGAACCAGAACACCCTTGGATGAAGGAAGGTGGGGAAGCATCTGACAAGCCTTTAGACAATGCTGTTTTGAGTAGAATGAAACAGTTCAGAGCAATGAACAAGATGAAGAAACTTGCTTTAAAGGTACCTCAAAATTTTCAATAGTGCATAAAATTTGAATAATATATAGGTAATGTAAAAGATTTTACACAGTCAACCACTTAAAAATTAGTTTTAGTGTAATTTTTAAGATGGTTAGTATCAAAGTCCACAAACTTAGTATAAGTGTGAATTGTAATTGGATGACAATTACACTCTCAATGCACATCCCTTTTTCCCAATATATATATATATATATGTGTGTGTGTGTTCAAATACCTTGCAAAATGTAGTTAGAGCTGGGAGTGATCGGTTGAGTAAGCGGAAATGTAATAAATTTAGGATAAAAATCAGTTACACTTGCTTGGTATAACAAAAAAAAATATGAGAGGATAGAAAATAAAATAATGATCATTCTTCTAGTAATATATATATTTTTTGTCTCGTGATATGAAAGGTTATAGCAGAAAACCTTTCAGAGGAGGAAATAAAGGGTTTGAAACAAATGTTCAACAATATGGATACTGATCGCAGTGGCACAATCACATTCGAGGAACTCAAATCTGGATTGACCAAATTGGGATCCAAGCTTAGTGAATCTGAAATAAAGCAGCTAATGGACGCTGTAAGTTGAATCTGATGCAAATTTTTTGAAAATAATAAATAGTGGTACATAATTTAATTTTTCTTTCTTCACATGTTGACATGTTTGGTCAGGCTGATGTTGACCAGAGTGGTACTATTGACTATCAAGAGTTCATCACTGCCACCATAAACCGGCATAAACTAGAGAAGGAAGAGCATTTGTATCAGGCTTTTCAATACTTTGACAAGGATAATAGCGGGTTAGTATAAGATTTTTGTCTATATTAATTGCGTATTCTCTTCTTTTTTGATCGACAAATGTTAATTTGTTAGTTTTATAAGAAATGTAAGTTGGAGGATTTAAACCTGCAACCTCTCCCCTCTCCCTTCTTCCTTCATCCTTTCTCAACTACTGGTCCAACCTTATATCTCCATTGTGTATTCTTTCTGGTTCTTGCTTAACTTAAAATTCTGTTTGTGACTTTGTTCAGATATATAACAAGAGATGAGCTTAGACAAGCTTTGACTGAGTATCAAATGGGAGATGAAGCGGCTATAGATGAAGTCATCGATGATGTTGACACTGATAATGTATGCTACATAGTTTATCTTATATATATTCGTGTTTTATGCCCTCAATTTGACTAGTGACTCACTTATGATTGAGCTTTCCATTTGCAGGACGGGAAAATTAATTACCAGGAGTTTGTGGCTATGATGAGAAAAGGGATCCTGGATATTGATGAGAAAGAGAAACCACGATAATTGTGTGATGCATTGACATGAAGGCAAAAGTGGTTTCTGGATTTTTCTTGCTGATGTCTGCTGGGGATTCAATCACTCTTGAATTTGTCAACGTGCATGTGTGTGCTTAATTCATGTAAAATGTTATGGCATTCAAAATGCCAAACTTTGTATAGCTGTTTTAAATAAACTGCCATGTGTGAAAATTAAATAAAACTATCATCATTCCAAGACATTCTTACGTTACAAATTTGATTGCCCGTTTGTCGATAAGATTATTTATTGATAACATTATCCTTATTTGGTACAAAAATATTTAGACAAAAATGCTTGAAATAGTAATTTTACTAATTAAATTCTTGTTGACAATACATGGTGGGGGAAAAACGGAATATTCATTTTTGCTAAAATCTTGATTCTTGACACATCAATTTGTTCAGTTGTATAAAAAAAACTTTGTATGATTTATCTTTATTTATTTACATTTGTTTTTCCATGCAGAGCTGCGGATACTTCTATTTTGTTCACACCGAGTAAGTGATGGAAATTTTTATTCAAAATATAGTCACTAATACATCAGGATTCTTAACCTAAAAAAAATACATCAAATTCTCAAATCCATATATGAAAAACTTTTTCTCCCTTTCAATTGTCATTTTATTTTATTTTTTATAAAATTTAACAAGCACTCTATAAAAAAAAACACTATGTCCTATTTGGATTATAAATTTTCATAAATATTTATAGAGAAAATAAAATAAATAAATAAACTTTCTTCATAAGTTAAGAAAAACTTCTATAAAAAAAAAAAATTGTATAGTGCATCTGAACAATTTTGTTTCAACTTCATACGACCATTGATCTCATGTTCATTTATTTTGTATACTTTCTTCATGTTCTATCGTTTTTTTTTTTGTTACGTTACTTATCTTAATTATTTCACCATTTCTCTATTATTCTCTTATAGTAAAAAATGTTGAAAAAGGTTGGGTGGGAATAAAATCATCATTATAAAATTCATGTCCATATACTACACCGCCCAAATATCTAGCATTGAAATATGAGTTTGTTTATTATTTGTAATCATGTTTTGAATGGTATAATTGAATATTGTTATCCAGATTGGAATCGATGCTCATATTCTTGCCCCTGATGGAAGTAAAGAAGAAAAACATAAAGTGCAAATACCAAATAATCACATCACAGCAAAGAACTTGGAAGGTCTCAAAGGTGTGGCTAGCAAAACAATCAGCCAATGCAACTTTTCTGTTTTTATCCGCAAACGTTACTTGTTAATATTGGTAGTTCTTTTTTATAGCAGGGACCTCTCTCCCACACCTTCCTCTCTTCACCATTAGACCAACCTTATTTCTCCACAAACAGTCCATGCAACTTGAGTTTGCTTAACCAAAAATCCTGTGGCATGAAAATGGGAGTGGGGTTCTCTAAGGTCTTAACACAGAAACCAGACCATGAAATTCCCATTAATGCCTCCCCAGATTACACTCCACAACTCACCTACAAACAACCTAGGGAAAACCTTCTAATTCCACCTCCACTTCCTCCTCCTCCTAAGCCTCCCGAATGTTGTTCACAAACAGAACCAGTTCTAGGGAAGCCTTACGTTAAAATAAAGCAGATGTACGAGATGAAGGAAGAGCTGGGAAGAGGCAAATTTGGGGTGACTTATCTGTGTGTAGAGAAGGCCACAGGACAAGCGTATGCATGCAAATCCATAGCCAAGAGGAAGCCGCAAGAAATGGAGGATGTTAGAAGAGAGGTCATGATTCTGCAGCATCTTTCAGAGCAGCATAACATAGTGGAATTCAAGGGAGCTTATGAGGACAGGAAGAACGTGCACCTTGTCATGGAGCTGTGCAGTGGGGCTGAACTCTTCGACCGCATCGTTTCCAAAGGGAACTACTCGGAGCCTGAAGCCGCCACAATCATGAGACAGATTGTGAATGTGGTTCACGTCTGCCATTTCATGGGTGTGATGCATCGAGACCTCAAGCCGGAGAATTTCTTGTTCGCCACCAAGGACGAGGATTCCCCATTGAAACTCACCGACTTCGGATCCTCTGTCTTCTTTCACAAAGGTTACAACTTTATTTTTTTATCGCCAAATGTTAGTTGTTAGAATGATAATATTGTTAGCAAGAGAGATCAAACTCGCGACCTTCCCCTCTCCCTTAGCCATCCAACCCACCTTATATCTCCACAAAGGTTACAACTTAATTACACATGCATGGCCTTCTTGTTTATTATGCGCTTTTGCTTAATTTTGTAGTGTTTTTTCTCTCAACCTATAACCTATTCATTGGATTATTCTAAGTAATGGTACAGGTAAAGTGTACACGGATTTTGTTGGAAATGCATATTACGTGGCTCTAGAGGTTTTGAAACGGAATCATGGAAAGGAGATAGATGTCTGGAATGCAGGAGTCATTTTATACATCCTCTTGAGCGGGGTGCCTCCATTTTGGGCTGGTAAGTAGAATGCACAACTCTGTTCCGGTTCTAATGTCACTTTAACAAATTGGGAACATCCCAACAACTGTTGCAGCTGCTAGTACACTCTTTAACATATGGTAGATCATAAAATGGGACAAGCCTTATTTATGATTCAAAAACTGAAGTAATGTGAGCCACTTGATCAAATGAGAAAACATGATTGTTTATTGTCAAACACATGATAGTCCGAACACTTTTTTAGACACATTTTCTACATCATTGGCAAAAATATGTTAGTGTTCTTGTAGCTAGACGTGTCTGGAGAACAGGAAACCTAACCCAAAAGCATTTAGTGTGAAGTGTAGTTTGTCCCTCCTAGGTCAAGTGTTGGAGGTTAAATGAACGTACGTCGTATCCCAACGACTCTGATATCCCCGGGGCGGTTCCAAGCGTGTTCAATCTAGCCATTTGTCCCGAGATTCGCGAGCTCTGGGTCTTTTGACATGCTTGTGAAATCGTGTTATGACCGAACGGTCAAACTTGGTAAAAGCTGCCAAGCATATATTAACGGGAGATTGGTGCTGGTTTGGTCGGCCTAATACCAAAGGAGTACATAGCCCCACAGACCCGAGTGCGCATGCACAAAGGGACTAGGGGATCAGAATTAGGATCGGTCGGCCTAACACCGAAGGAGAACAATTGGAAATTATGAAATTATGTAGCATGATTCTCAAGACAAAATTTCGAATAATACTAAAAGAGTGTTAAGAGTAGGTTGTTACTTGCTCCCTCTACGTGTTATGTTTCAGCTCATGATAGACATATGTTGTTTAAGCTTTATTTTTGTTGATTAATGACCTTATATATCAATGTATCGGTCAATTTCAGAAACCGAAAAAGGCATATTTGATGCTATTTTGGGAGGAAAGTTAGATATGGACAGCGAGCCATGGCCCTCTATTTCAGAATCTGCAAAAGATTTGGTTAGAAAAATGCTGACTTGTGACCCTAAGGAACGCATTACAACTGCTGATGCCCTTGGTAACTATTTTCACCCATTTGAATTCTGATAGTTTAACTACTGATTGATGCTGTCATCACCCCATTCCACATTTTTCGTTTGAACCAGAACACCCTTGGTTGAAGGAAGGCGGTGAAGCATCAGCCAAGCATCCAGACAGTGCTGTTTTAATTAGGATGAAACGGTTTAGAGCAATGAACCAGATGAAGAAGCTTGCTTTGAAGGTCCGTCAAAATTTTATCTGTGCATAAAATTGAATCTGATATGTGTTCAAATTTCACGCAAAATGTCAACTAGTCTTAGTTTTGGTTGAATAGGTGGAAAGTTAGGTGAAAATTTTGGGATAAAAATCGTGTTACACTTGCTTGGTAAGACAAATATAAGGAGGTAGATAATATATACCAGACTAATAGATTGTCTATTTTTTTAACATGGAAGGTAATAGCAGAAAATCTTTCAGAGGAAGAAACAAAGGGCCTGAGACATATGTTCAACAATATGGATGCTGATGGCAGTGGCACAATCACATTTGAAGAACTCAAATCTGGATTGTCCAGATTGGGTTCCCAGCTTAGTGAATCTGAAACAGGGCAGCTAATGCATGCTGTAAGCCCAGTCTCTCGCGAATTAGAAAATAAATATTCAATCCCTTTCTCTCTTTATTAAGCAAGATTGAATATTTTCAGGCTGATATTGACAAGAGTGGGACTATTGACTACAGTGAATTCATTGCTGCTACTATGGATCGGCATAAAGTGGAAAAGGGAGAGAGTTTGTTTAAGGCTTTTCAACACTTTGACAAGGATGACAACGGGTCAGTCTTCAGTTCATTTATTTGATCCTCCTTATATATAATGCTTAATCATAGTACATACAGTTAGGTTAAGTAATGAGTTTAGCAACATAAAATCAGAATCACTTGTTGGCAAGTTATACAGAACTTGAAAGGAAGCCGAATTTGGTCAGCTCCATACATATAAAACTAGATTTTCAATTATTTTTTAGTTGTAAATGTTATTCCATTCTTGCTTAACTGAAATTCTGTTTCCATTTGGGATAGTTGATAGTTACATAACAAGAGATGAACTTAGAGAAGCGATAACTGAACACCAGATGGGAGATGAAGCTGCTATAGATGAAGTCTTCGACGACATTGACTCTGACAAAGTGTGTTATAATATAGTTATGCTCTCGTAGTTCTGCTCTCCATGTGAATTGTAACTTACAGTAGAGTTGGACTTCATTTTGCAGGACGGGAAAATTAATCATCACGAGTTTATGATCATGATGAGAAAGAATTCTGAATAACAATGACTACGACAAGTTCAGCTCATCGCCGTCAATTTTTCGTTAAGTTGTGTACTTTTTGCTTGCTGCCAGAGATCGAATCACTCTTGAATTGGTCAGCCTGTGCCCTGCACACTTTATGTAAAAATTTATGCCACTTGAAATGCAAAAACCTTTTATAGCTCTTCGTCTGAAAGATGTATAAACAATACAAAACTACAACGAACTTGTCATTCCAATACACACTTATGCTAGCCTGCAAGTTGATTCTTTTCGTCATGTTCCAAGACTTTTGACCTTTTCTTTTCTTTTCCTTTCAAGTTTTTGTTATTTATGTTGCAGCTACATAAACTAGGCCAAAGGTTGGGAGGAAACATGATAAGCAATCCATTTAAATAAAGTTTCAAGGTTCAAGCTAACATATAACCTTATTTCCATTGATGTGTCTACGCACTACCACTGCTTTCAAAATTCCAAATTACCGTATTCTCAGTGCAACAAAGAAAGAAAGACTTCCACTGTCATTCCAAACACATTATGGTATGTTACTAGACAGATCATCTTATACACAATTGGTATACACGACACAATTGTTATCATAACTTGTTAACAAATTTTCTGGTATGCGAGCACAGCAGCAGCTAGCTTGACCAGATATTCCACAACACTAGATTTTTGCCTCAATGCCTAAAGAACAGGTCCTTCCCTACACTTACCAATAAATGCATCAGTAAATAAATGTAATCTAATAACAACTATTTCAGTCAAGTGCTAATATTAACTAGAATATATACAAAAAAAAAAAAAAAAAAACTGACAAGCAAGCAGTTCCCTGTTCTTAACAAGTTCCTAATTCCATGTCAATTACTTGGGCGTTTCAAATGGGAAAATAGTGAGCAACAAAGTTGCCTTTGCCAATACTACAAAAAAAAACAAATAAACATACACCATACTGACAATAAAGTACTTCAACTTGTACTACTCATTCAAAAATATAATCTTGAACTGTATGAAGCCTGAGGATACCCATATCCCAAATGAAAAGATAGAGTCTCTTTTACACCAGAACCGAAATCACCATAGCAAAATTTCACCCATGCTTATTTGATGTGAGGAAAGGGTAACATTTTGATCCAAAAAAAATTCAATAGCATACAACATTAACTTAAAAAACAATCCTTTTTTATTCTACAACTCCCTTGCTAGGGATAAGGTGAAAAAATTGCATTACATTACCTTACAGGGGGACAAAAACAAACAAATAAATAAATCAGCGGCGTTGGTGAGAGTCTTTGGTTATGTGTTGGTTGTGCTTCTCGGCGAGCTTATCGATCGCGGAGTGGAGGGCTTGGCGGCCACCGATAAGCAACCGGGTAACGATTTCCGGGTCGGTTTCGAAACGGGCCTGTTCGAATTCGGTTCGAGCGTTGTCTCTGAGTACGTCGCGCCAGAGGACGCCCCTGGAATCGGGCCAGACGAAGAAGCGGGTGGCCCGAAGAATGTCACGGTAGAGACTGAGCGCTTCGCGGCGAGTGCTGGTGAGATGGGTCCGATTCTCCAACTCGTCCTTATTTTTGTTTTTGGCGGCGAGATGTCTGTCGAGAAGCTCCTCTAGGGTGTCAGGGCCCTCGTGCAATAGACGCCGCTGCTGACTCGGGCGATGAATACAATTCCAAACGCATCGCCATTTTTGCACCCTTCCCCTCATTTCTCTTTCTTTCTTTCTCGCTCCCTCACAAGTCACGCCACTCTATTTTATTCAGTGTTATTAAAACCGGTTCGGACCGGCCGGTCGGACCGGATGACCCAAAACCGCTGGTAGCCCTGGGCCGGGTTGGATGTGGAACCGGTCATGCAAGTGGCCCGGTTAGGCCCGGCAAGAACCAGCCGATTTTTGAAAAATCCGGTGACCCGGACCGGGTTATGACTGAAGCTAACTCCTCCTTCAGGAAGAGCGCCAGCGTGAACACCCTCTCACAGTTCGACGCGGAATCCAACGCCACCCTCTCACAGTTCGACGCGGAATCCAACGCCGCCGACGCCGCCGACGCCGGCTATGCCTCCGACGACGTCGTTCACGCCTCAGGCCGCCCGCGCGAGCGCAAGCGAGGTAAGTAGCTTAGGAACCCGGCGGCACTGAAGTGAAAAGGCACAGGCGCCGCACTGAAGTATGAAGAAGAAGAAGGAGAAAATGAGGCTGCGGAAGGCTTATATTACGTATATAAATATGGGGATTTTTAGGGTTTTTTTTATTTGGGCCTTGATTTGCTTAATGCACTTCCATTATTACTAACTATACTCCTTCTGCCTCATTTTTTTATTAAAAACTGGACTTATGTTTTAATTTAAATAGTTGTTTTTACACTTTTTTTCTTATTAATAAACTTTACTTGTGTTATCAACTTTAATACTTCAATTTTTATTTTATATTTTTTATTATATTTTTTTAATCAAATAATATTAATTATATATTTATATATAATATAATTTTAAAATTTTTAATATAAACCGGACAAAACCAGGTCAATTACTGATCCACCGGTTGTACCATTGACCTACTACCTCAACCGGGTCAATGACCGAACCGGTTTTGATAACATTGATTTTATTTATTCACCATCAAATCACAAATTTTAAACTAACTCACCCTCTTTACATTAGCCCTTTACGGCCCAATTTGTAAATGTATTATCCTAGTCCACACATTTACCTACACTCGTTCAAAATTTCGGCCCATTTTTAGCTCTTTTTTTTAATATAATCAACTCTAACTTTGATGTTTTTTTAAAAAAGTTTTTGAATAATTGTTTTTATATTTTAAAATCTACTTATATATAATTTAAAGAGGAGGACACTCACACTCTATATTATACATAATCATCATTTTTTCTTCTCTTATTTAAAAGTACATGTCACACACTCCTTATTCCTTACAATTGGCTAAAGATATTTATCTATCATTTTTTTTGTCTATCATATTGATGCATAATATTTATTAATTTTTTGATAACTAATCTCAACTGAGCAACTTTCTTTATCTTTATATTTAATCTTCTTAATAATTTTTCTAGTTCAATTTATTATTATTTTTTATCTATTTTTAAAGTGAATTTTAATGATTTTTTGTTAAATTATCAATATTTAAAAGTAATCATGCATGACAAATTCAACTGCTCATTATAAATTTACAATATAATTTATATATTAAGAATAATAATTAATTATAAACTTTAATTATATTTTTTTATCATGATATTAGTATAAAGTTCTTCTCTCTCAATCACATTTTTTATCTACAAAGCTCACATAATTTTCTCTCATCAAAATATGTGTTCTTTACAATAATTTTACATGTTTCTTTTGTCTCTTCCATGGTTATAAATCTCATTTCTCCGAAACGATGGTTAGATGAACAATTTAGTGAGCTAGTTGAAAATTTGACAGAAACGTAAACTTATAATTACGTTTAATTTAGTAGATATTTTTAACCGTTGTTTAAATGTTACTAATTGTGTCTTTTCTCTTCCTCACAAGAATTGGAGAATTAAAAAATTTAGTTTTAAAAATTAAAACTACATTACTATTACTCTCGATACATTAATTATTTATGTAGAAAGTAATTAAATAAAAAAAGTGATATGGTTAGTTCCAATAATTTTAAGAATAATTTTTAAAAAAGTATTATCATTACAGACAAATTTAATTTTATTAACTAAATTAACTTATTTTTAATTTGTATAAATTAATTGTAAGTGTCTTCTATTTAATAATGTATCTAAAATTGGATTTTTTATACTACATGTGTATGGTGTGAGAGAAAATCCTTTTCTGAATAAAATAGGACCATTATAAGCTTTTCAAAAAATATTAAACGCAGTTGCACATTGAGAGTTGGAATTCAAGATTAATGTATCAACGGGGTCAATAATTATGTAGAATAGAGTATGTTCAACAAAAAAAGAAAAAAAAAGAGTAGAATATGCCATGAATTATCACTCTCTGTTGCGAAGATGACATGAAGAGTCATACCGATATAGTATCATGGTGCATTGTAGTCTGATAATTTTTCAACTTGCCACACAGCACAGTCGTAAGTAGATTTAACAATGATTGGAAAACAAAGAACAACTCTAGAGCAAAAGATCAAAATAAGAATTATAATTACCGAAGAAATAAATTTGCTTAAGATTAATATTAATTGTATATTTAGGCACTTTGATTCCATCTCCATAATAGATAAAAAAAAATCAAAATTGAATTACTCATAGCGCTAATAATATAGTAATTTTTTTAGGGTAATTATATAGCTATTCATTAAATAAGAAGAAAACCCAAAAGAAGATACACATATTTTCCTAAAAAAAAACTATCCTACGTAAATTTAACTACTTACTGGTCAATCACTATAAATTAATGTCTACTAAAAAAATAATCACTAAAGACTTTGGTCATCTAAAGATTGATCTGTCCAACAAACAAGCTTATCAACCAACCTATTTATAGCATGGGCAATGCGTGTGCTAAAAAATTTGAAAACTCCTTCATCAGCTTCTTCCTTTGCAATTATTGGCTGCCAGTAAACTCTAACTCCATTCCGGTAAATCGGTTCCTTGAGCTTCATATATCGTCCTCCAACTTTAGTCAGCGGTAACGATGGTGTATTCCATGGATGCAATGTTATCCAATCCTTCAATTCGATCAATCCTGGTTTATGCGTGGGAAGAGAAACCATCCGCAAAATGTATCTGATCCTACTATTGAATTAGGAATATGATGGCTACAAACTCAATTGAGCTCTGCAAAAGGCATCTGATTTTGTATTTAGGAAAATAAATTATAGGTAAACACTTAATTTCTAGTCCACACCCATATATATAGATAAAGCAAAAAACGAAAAAAAAAAAAGAGATATAAGTGAAGTTATGATAAGTGATATGATATGATATGATAAGAGAAAGAGATAAATAAAATTAGATGACGGGTGTTAATAAGTCTTTTAAGTGATGCAATGTTCATTTATCACTATTGTTTGAATTATAAGTTTGAGAAGATCATCTGAAGAATTAAAAAAAGAACAATGCTATATAATACGAAGCAGTGCTACACGAAATCATGCGAATACAAAATGCTAACATATGATTGGATAGAGGTTAAATTTGAAAAAAAAAGATATCTGAGTCAATCATTTTCCAAATATCTTTTTGTATATACAGAATTCGTCACATACTAATTCTTACTGTGTATCGTTTTCCTTAAAAAAATGATAAGCGGAAAATATAATTTTGGAATGTAAACAGAAATTGAAATTTGAAAATTAAAGTTCAAAACCAAATCATATTGCAATGCCGAAAATAACCACTTTTTATTTATTATTAAATTAAACTTTTCATCACCCTTGGAATGCCTAATTGAAATCATAAAAATGGATTTGAGTTAAAACTTCATAGATATTAAGTTTTGCAGAAACAAATTTTTTTTTCCTAATGAATCATATGACCTTTGATACATCATGAGAAACTATTTTATAATTATTGTATTTAATTTTACATATTACAATTTTAAACATTTATTTTTTACAATGTGATTACTCAGTATAATTTAAAAAAAAAACAGTATTTTAGTCTATGCATTACTCAGTATAATTTTTTATACTATTAAAATTCCTGAGAAATAAATATTTTGAATAGATAAATATATTTTTTACAATGAATAATTTAATTTGTGATATAAGAATATTTTTAATTGTTAATAATTTATTTTAAAAAACATTAAAATTTAATTTAGAAACAGACATAAAAGATGATAAATTAAAAGAGATAAACAATTAATAAGATTGAATAGACTCTTATTAAGCCATATTTTTATCTTAATCTCATATATTGTACATTTAATTTATTTTTAATTTGTTATTCCTTTCAAATATACTTCTTAATTTTAATTTGAAATTTAATTTGATATAACAATTAGTTGAAAAAGTTTCTCTTTAAACTATCTCCATTCTGAATTAGTTTTTCTTTCATGTTTTCCTATATACTTAATTTTCTTAACTACTTATCTCTTTGATTTATCCTTTTTAATCCTTATTTTTAAATTGAAATTCAATATTCGTTTAAGAAATTTCAATATTCATAAATAATCTTATATCACATTATAAATCGTCTATTATAAATTTAAAATATAATTTTTATATTTAAATACATATTTTAATTATAATATAATTCATATATAAAAATATTTATTAATTTTAAATATAATTGCATAAAAATAAATATTTATCCAACGCATTTTTGTATAAGCTAAAATACTAATCAGATTATATTCCCTTTAGAATGAATTAATTAGTTTGTTTACCCTTCCTAAATAAGATATATTCTTATTGAAGAAAATATTGGAAGATAATATAAATTTTTTGTTTGCAGTTAAGGTTGTTATGGATTGTTATCCTCTATTGGTTATTTGTAGATTTATTTCGAATTTAGAGCTAGTTTGTGGAATTGAGTTATGTCCAAACTTATATTTTAAGATGGTATTAAAATTTATTATAGATCCATTAGCGGATCATCTATCATATTATCCACGCATCAAACCTAAAAGTGTTAGGCGTGAGAGGCGTGAGAATTATATTAACATAGAGTATATAAGTGAGAGACAATCTTCACTTTTTGATCTAACTTTTTGATTTGAATTGGGTCTAAACTCAACAGAAAAGTGTTATTATCTTCCAATATTATCTCTAATGATTCTACATACACAATGAAAATCGAATACAAATTATTTTTCTAAACAGATCGCATGATAATTAAGAAAATTAATATAGTTAAAACTTAATACTTAATGATATTAAATTTGCTAGCAATTTTTATTATTTTTAAAAATTTACCCTAAGATTATTATAACTCGTTATTTCACTCTTTTCATTTAATTAGTTAATGCATGTCAGTCATCTTTTATAACTAGGTTGGCACCCCACCCTTTAAAGACCCAAACTATGCACCGAAATCATATAGATATAATGAAAAAGAACAAAACACTTGGGGGCACCAAATCAAACCGTACCCAAGAGTAGGTAGATAACACCAATAAGGCCGATAAAAAAAAAGAAAAAAAAAAAAGATAACACCAATAAGTAATAACATATAAAGATGTTTTACTCTCAGCCATAGTGTAGTTCACTAAAGAATCTGTCTAGAAAGGGATAATCATCGAGCCAAGTTATTAATCAACGGAGACTTTAAACAATTAAACCACAATTTTACTGACGCCATGTCATTCATGAACTATCTTGACTTTCTACTCTTCTAACAAGGGGAAGATATTTTATTACATACCGATACATATTCACTCCATCAACGATAACCTTGCATATCAAGCATTTCATCCAGTCGTTTCAGTTTATCCAAACCCTCACTAATCAAGAAACGGATCCTTTGCTTGTCATTGCAGTTTCTATTATTTTCCGTCTCTTGTCTAATTGTCTGCCTCAGTTCAGCTGTACAGTCCATTACACCAAGCAATGTCATAAAACTTACATGCATGTATCAATGGAGTGGAAGGTTTTTAATAGGCATTCTTAACACCAACATGTATAGAGTAAGGACATACCATTCTTACGGACCAACCTGAAACTATGATAATGAGATAAATTCATACATATGAGAAATGTACTTTCATTCATTTAACATGTGAAAATATATAAATGTCCATGTTCCTGAGAATTCTAAAGAAACCTCTTCTTAAATGAGATATGTCTACACATTCATCTAAATATTTCTTTTCTTAATGTGTGAAAACTCTTGCACTTTCTAGTTGTATCCCCCTGTCCCAAAAATAGGGTGCCACGAGAACGGGGCAGGTATTCTAAATAAACTTATAGTCAGTGTTATCAATGGTGGAACATAGCCAAAGACCGAAATTCCGCCATATAAACACGCCATTGCGCCTTATAGTGCTGCCATGGTGAGTCTCCCTTCACAAATTGCCTATGGCAGTTGTCAAAAAATCTGCCATGCCATTCCGCCATGGCCGCTATTAACAACACCGCTTATAGTATGTTTTGCCAGTAGACCATTGAAGGTTACAACACTTAGAAAGTGTCACCGAAATAATGAAACTGTGAAGCAAAATTATCCTTTCGATTAACAGTTCAGAAACACATTCTAATGGATCTTTCTTAACTTTCATTATAGAGCATCACAAGACTGTTGATTTGGATAAATGAATGACCCAGATAATTAAGAATATTCACCTTTAGCAGAAGAAGGGGCTCGACCAGCAATTCTTAATGCTTGCCTGTAAAGCCTCAAGACCCGAGCACGAAGGAGGAAATTGTTGCGCTCTCGGCAAGTGTACCGGTCGCTCAAGTAATAAAGTGAAAGTACGGGATTTGTCGTTCCCAACGAGGATTGTTTGACCAATTAAATTATAAACCTAATCGATAAGTTGGACGATAAATGAAACGAATAAGATTGTTGTTGTGTGTGTATGTAGTAAGCGAGAAATAAGCGTGAACATAAACTAATATCAACAATTGATTTAAGAAATGACAATAAGTGGGAAAATGTAGCTAGGGCAACCCACATTCAATGTGCCTCTCTATGGAATGATATTGACTACTATATTCTATTATCCAAGCTATTCAACTAATGTGTTCTTCTTATATTGACTAAGCTTGGATGTCTCGCCACTTAGTTCTTTAACTCACCATCCAACCCTAATCTCTTAGTGATCTTAAGCAAGTTAAGCATTAGGCAAACACATAAACAAGTAAAGTTGCAAGCCCCCACCCCTATTCCTAGGTAATGTTAGCAAGTTACTACACTTAGGTCTGAAACTAAAGCCCCAATATGTCTATTGTGAACTTAAGCTCTAAGCTTTTACCTAGGTTAGCTAAGTCTAGGCAAGAGAAAGAAAGATAAGTATAAAGTGCAGTAAAATAACTTGTAATAAATGAACAATAGCCTTCAATACATTCCAAGGAGATTTACATTAAATGCTTTGGCCCTAACTACAATAAATGCTCAGCCAAACCTCATAATGGGTGGTTGAGCTACAAAAAGAATCATCCCTAGCAGAAGCAAAGAGGAAGAAGATGAAGAAGGAGGAGTTCCACTTTGATCTTCAACCTCAACCCTAAGCTAAGGATGCCCAAGCTTCTAAACCCTAGTGTAGTGTTTTTCTCCCTCCAAAATCGTGCTTTGAAGTCTGAGGATGAAGGTATTTATAAGATGGGAGATGAAATTCCCAATTTGCCCCTGAAAAACTTCAGAAATCACAAGCTGCAGAGTCCCACGCCTGGGGCGTGGAATCCCACGCCTGGGGCGTGGCTTGGCAGAGGATCCAGCAATTGTAGGCACTTTCCCACGCCTGAGGCGTGGCTTCCCACGCCTGGGGCGTGGAATTCCAGAGAAGGTTGCAGTTAGAGAAGGCACCCCACGCCTGGGGCGTGAGACTCCACGCCTGGGGCGTGGCATTCCAGTGGGATTTGCACTTCTAGACATCTTCCCACGCTGGAGGCGTGGGTTTCCACGCCTGAGGCGTGGCTTGCCCTTCTTCCAATTCTTGAGTTATGCTTCTTCCTGCTAATAATTATGTTCAAATTAGCACAATACTGGAAAGGAATGGAATCATCAACATTTAACATGATTATATGCAATTCTACGCTATTTATCAATGATTTTGGCTTTGAGGAGCTTGGAAAGGACCATATGCTGGATGCATATCAGAAATCCTGAAGATCCATGGAGAAAGAGAAACTATCCAGCCTCTTCCTAAAAAACGAATTTACAGAACAAACAAAACAGTCACGAAAATAACACATAATGGAAACTTAATTAGTCAAACAAAGATGCACAATATGCACATATCTTCGTAGTTCATGACCCATCATTATTTTTCATATATCAATTACCAAGTAGAACACCTGTGATGGATACGGGTATGGTAACATACTGTTTAAGGGATGAAGAGTTGATTTAAGTTGGTGAAGCAGCTGAGCCAGCAGTCTAAATCACCCAAGTGGTTGCCTGAATGTAAACAAAACAACGTTTCTTTCATTTTCAAATCACAGTCTACAAGAATTGGAAAATCATCATTAGCACATTTTCGCAAACACATAGTGTGCTATGCAACTATCTTATGTGGTAAAGGAGAGTGCGTAGTGCTTTAAAGAGGAAATAAAGAAACAAGTGAATAATTCATCGGTGCCATTGCAAAAATAGTCTCATAAAAAATGGCGGCAATAATATCATAAAAAATTAAAAATTTGGATAGAAAGGAGATGTAAACCCAAAAGAAAATAGAGCTCACTCTGTGCACCCAACCAAAAATTCGCCGCCACTTAGCTGATGTGCTCACAAAACTGCCCAGAAACAAAAACACCAACGTTGCTGGGCGTTTCTTATATTCATTTTTATACAAGTCTGTTAAATCAGCTGATCCTATTTATTTGTGTGTATATCTTATATCATAGAGAAATGTTAGTGCCACTTATGATATTTTCTCTTGTAGGATTGAAATTTATTTCCACGTTTAAATAAGGAGATTTCCAAAGTTTAAATCATAGTATATGCAAATCAACAAAATTGATGATTTTTAACAAATTTTAACCAATTACACAATCAAAGTTGATTAGCCCAACTTACATGTAGGTTACTTGAGTAAGAGCACCCATTTTTATATTTTAAATTATTTTTGTGATGTTTAAATATATTTTAATTCCTTCAAATATAATTATATTTATTTTAGTTTTTAATATTATACATTTTTTAAAAATAATTTATATCATCAATCATAGTTTAGTAATGTAACATGCATCTAACCATGGCATATTAACAACATTTTTAAGGTTATATTTTATATAATATGTTTAGATGAAGATATAAGATTGAACAAATGATAAAGGGAGAAAAAAATGGTCAAAAATTAATAATTAACATTGATTAAAAAATCTGACATGTTTAGACGTATATTACAAGACATTATTAATGAATAAGATAAATGTCTAGGAATTATTTTAAAAAAATAGGAAGATTAAATTTTGGTACACTAAAAACTAAAATTACACAATTTTGATTCTTAGACACTAAAAGTATAGTTAAACTTATTTTTATTTATTAAAAAATATGCTTCTCTTGCATTATTACTGCATAAAAATATATTTGCATCTATTATTGTTGTTGTTTAATTGTTAATTCAATTTGCATGTTATTTAATTCTTTGATAACTTTTAATTAGTTATCTGAACAATATTTTTTTTCAATTAGCGACTGAATTTTTATTTATTTATTAATTAATTTTAGCTTGTTTTATATGCCATATAAATTTTTGTATTAGATGAACTTATTTGAACATCGTACAGTTGTTTCAACTCTCAAGGTCGATATCATCTCGCGTGAGGTGACACAAGTATGAGAGGTTGATGACCTTTTTTTTCTGGTTGTAGTATTTCTTTTATGTTCATTTGTTCACACAAAAACAATCAATTTATGACAAGTTGACAATAGCAAAATTACATATACGAGATTACAAACCGTCTGGAATTTTTTTATCTTATATACTATAAAGTAGTAGTAGTAGTATAAATTAAAAGAAATTATATAATTTTTGTAATCTTTATATAATAATTTTTTATATGTTCAACCCCCCAAGGCCTTAACCTATTTGGATTACAAAAACAGAAAATTCGTTTAAAATGTCATGTTTCACTTTTTCCACGTTTATGCAGAGATAGCAAATGCAAAGTTTGTCTTATTTCACCAAAACCGTATGTTCGTCGTTAACTCGTTATCTTAATCTGTGTTGAACCACGTGTCATGTTCAGTGATTGGATCAGAACTTCACAAATCACAAGTCAGAAGAGTGACGAATAAGGGCAAAAACGGCACCATCGAAAATGAAAAAAAAAATCTATACGTTTGAAGCCAAATAAGCTTGGATTAATAGCGAGATCTTTTTTTACTCATCTAAGTATTAATTTATAGAAGTATATAAGTTTTTAAAAAATCATCATTATTTTGATTTTGAAGAGAGAGAAAATCCTCATTATTGTTATAATAATAAAAATAGAAAAATCTTCACATTGAAAGAATTCCAAAATTGTATGCGTCCGTGACATCAAAGAAGAAAAAACCACGCATCCTATAAAACCGCAGCCTCTTATGCATGTGTTAGCCGATAAAAGTCGCATGTTGTTTCACATTTGAGACTTAAATTAAGAGACCGTTTGTTACGGAAATTTTTTAAAGTTTTTCAGGGATCTAAAGTTGAAAATTTTAAATTCTTACATTTGATATGTATATTTAAAAAATCATTTTCAGGAATCTAACATTTTTTAGGATTGTTTTTTAGTTGAAATTTTATTGAGTTTTTCAGATAATATTTCCATGGAAAGGGTTGAGAATTTAAGTTAAAAAAAGAACTCTACTGTAATAAATATAAATAAAGTTTTCCGTATTACTTTTATTAGATCACTTAATTTAATAAACATTTAATTTTTTAATAAAAATATCATGTTAACATTTAATTTCCAAAAAAGTTATGTTTATACAACAGAAATCAAATAATTTTTAACCATTTGTCGTGATTCCTATATACAACAGAAATTTTCTTGTGGCAAACGGTTCCTAAAATGTATGTATGTTTATTGGTTGGCCTAAGCCAAAAGGGGGTTTCGTTTGTGTTTCCCCAGTCACAGCGATTTTATTTGACCAAACCTTTCAGTGTCTTACTCCCCCACCTTTCTTGACAAAGTCAAACAGACGCTAACGTAAGTAGCATATCATAACAGCCCTACCTCCGTCCACATGTGACGGTTATTCCTTTGAAGTTTTAACTTGTCTTGAGTTGAGCACATGTAAAGATAAATACAACACAAACACTTCTGATTCCAACAATTTATTTCTTCCTTCTTGGCAAATGGAGAAAGAGAAAGAGAAAGAGAAACAGTCTAAGCTGAAGAACAAGATCTTCAAAATACTGCCAAAAGCAGCGGCTGCAGCAGTGAGCGTGACATTCCAAAACCCTCCCTTCAGCCCAGGCAGGGATCACAAGTTCAAACACTATGGCGGCAAAGGGTTCTTCTCTGGCCCTATGATTCCCGCTGAAGCCAGAAGAAAATCAAAGGATGGTGGTGTTGAAACTCAAGAACCCACTTCCCCCAAAATCTCCTGCATGGGACAGATCAAGCACAAGAAGAAGAAGACCCAAATCAAAAAAGGATCAGCAGCAGCAGCAGCAGCAGCAGCAAAAACCATGTCCATGCCTCCACGCACCACAGACACAACAGAGGAAAAGAAACAAGCTTCCAAGTTTCAGAGGATGATGTCGTTCAACGCGGGGAAACCAAAACGACCTGCTGCGAGGAAACAGCAATCTGATGCGGACTTGGAGAGTGAGAGAGCACCTGCACCGCCGTTGGGTCACATGAGGCGGTTTGCAAGTGGGCGTGAAACATTTTCGAATTTCGATTGGAAGGCTCAGATTGCGCCTGAGGAAAGGGATTGCTATTCGGATTATGATGATAGATTGGAGAGCGATGCAGAGGATGAAATCATAATCCCTTTCTCTGCTCCTCTTACCGTTGGTGGTGGTGCAAGTGCGCTTAATCATAATGTGCAGCCACGGAAAGAGATTAATCTATGGAAGAGAAGAACCATGGCACCACCTAGGCCTCTTCAGTTGAATCCCGTTCTTACGGCCAAATGATTCTTTTACTTATTCAAATTTGTAGATTTGTTTCTTCTTTCTTTTTTTTCCCATTCATTTCTTCGATCCACATAACTGCAGATAATACAAACAAATACTGTTCTTGGTGGCTTGGCTTGGCTCCATGAGCATGTATTTTGTTTTTCCTTTCCTTGTATAAAATATGGTTAATCATAAATCATGGTTTAGCGATCACAATTGATTTTTTTTCTTAATCTTACGGATCTGATTAATCTACACTTCGATTGAAAGAGATAAAATTTGATTAAAAATTATTTTCTCTAATAATAAACTCAAATAATATTTAAATATTCAATTTGAATTTTAATCTATTAAATACACGTACTCAATCACTTAATTAATCCAATCCATTACTCGTTCAAATTTTAGCACATTGGGATTGGTGAGTGGTTACTTGAAGGGAAGTACGTAATCTAATTAGTTTAATGATTCCGAGATGGCGTCGATGGTAATTGGTCGAATGCGTATGCGCGTAAGCATTTGAATGCAGCAAGCAGGGATAGGATGTGGTAGGTGAGGACTGAGGAGGCTGCATTTTCTTGAAGATATCCACCGACACTTTCAATTAAGTTGGCCTAAATTCAATTACTAATATTCTCTCCATCCCAAATATAAAAATCTATTACCTAATTAACGTTAATTAAAAAGTTGATTAATCTCATTAATAGTGTTAAATTTAATAATATTTTATATTATTTTATCAAAGTTAGTCCGAAGCTTATTGGGACTATATAATATATTTTTTTCATTTAATTGTTTTCACACCTAATTAATTAATATGCGTTAGTCTTTTTTTTTATCAAATCCTCGTAAAAATAATAATTTATTTATCTTTTAAATATATAGCATTTATTGTATAATAATAAATGATATTTGGATAAAATATAATTAAAATGTATTTTGAAAAGAGTTTTATTAGAAGAGATAAATAAAACTGAAAAAAAAATCTTATATTTAATTACGGAAGGAATACAATTCACTGGTATTTTAATAGTGGTAGTAGTGTTTATTTAAGTAACTTATTTTGAAATTTTAAGTGGGTTTATATTTATAGTAGCACTATCTCATATGCCACTTCCCATAATTTTTACTTTGTTATTGATCGTATATATTCATCATTTTGATTATAAAACAAGAAATACCCACATTTTATTTTAATGGTGTGAGCTCTCTTAACTAACTTATGTCTTTAAATTTTTTTGTTAGTAGGAGTACTTAATTTTGGTTCATTATTATTAAAATATTATTTTTAAGTAATAAAATTATATTTTATTCATAAGCAACCATTCTTGGCCTAAAATTAAATAATCCACCCTAGCACCTATATCAGCTCTAATAAAAATAATGTTTTCTTAGTTTATATTCAACAACTTACGTAATGAAACTCTGTATATTACAGGTGACTAAAAAGTAGCAATTTTTTTATCTCATTTTTTTGATTTAGTTTGAAAAAAAAAAGATAAATGATGAAAGAAAAAAAGAGATAAACGATCAAATTGAATTTTAAAAAAAATATAAAGGGCCAAATAAGAAAATATTGTGTCTTGACTTAAAGTCAAATTCATTTAATTAGTAATATTAAATTTGTCCATAATTCATATTATTTTAAAAAATTAAAACAATTGGGATTTCATTATCTTATTCTTTATCTATCAAATTAATTAATGCATCTCTATTTAACATCATTTTTTATAAATTAAAAATTAAAAAATATTATAAAAAGTCGATGTAAACTTCCCAAAGTATTATGGTATATAAAAAAAAGTAGTATAATATTCTGATATGGTAGCCGCCATATAAAACTAGTAAAAGTTAAAAGGCATTGACTTGATTAAGTTTATAAATAAGACAAAACTCAGATTAAGTTTGTTATAATTTTGTTACTAAGTTCTTCCTTCAAATGATGACATATTAAATTCATACAAAAAAATGATGACATATGAGTATTCTATTTAAAATAAATAAATTACTTTTGTTAAACGTGTATTGTAAAATTATAAATAAATATTCATGCTTTATTTAATTAAAAAAACTTGATGACATTGTAAAGAACTCAATTATAGTTGTGTCCTCACAAATATGCCAAAATAATTAGTTTGTTCTTATGTTATAATTTTGTCATTTTAAACCTTAGCGCCCTATAAAAGCCATCAGCAATAACCGACAAGGACAGCCAGGAGCCAGAGAATATGGCTTTGTGACTACAGAGTACAGAGTGCAGAGGGAAGGGAAATCTATGATCTTAATGTCGTGTATGTTTATGAAAATCACATGTCACCATGTTCAATGGTCATGTTACTTACAGAAGTAGATAAGGTTTGCAAATTTTAACACGGATCTTGTTTCAAAAGCCTAACACCATAATCTGAACAAATAAAATATAAAACAACACGACAAAATCTCAGCCCCACCATTACATTTGACATTTACATATATCAAAACTTGGTAATATCTTTATGCTTTCTAAATTACTATTACTGTTAACTTATAAAAATTAGCATTACTTTCAACTCTGGGAAGCCACTGGACGAATTTCGAGCTTAGAAAAAGCATCAATAAAAAAAAATGAAGTATGATCAACCACAATCGTTCATGATGTAGCACAACATTTAAAAGGATCAGGCTTAGCCCACATGCATCCAATTCGATTGATAACAAGTCCAGTGAAACTTGAGACCAAAATAAAATTTCAGTGAAACTCACTCCCGCTGGAAGAACTCAGAAACACTCTTGCGACACCTTAATCAGGGCAACCAAGCCCAAAATATTTTTATTATAATTATAATTAATGCGTGGATTTATTTTTTAATAAATTTAATTTTCAATTTCTTTGTTATTACAACTAAGTTTATGTACTGCTTTCTTCTACTTAAAAAATTACATTTCTTATTCTCTATTAAAAAATTATAAATTAAATTGATTGAATTATTTTAAATTTTCTTTTTGCTTAAAACCTATCCACTAAATTATAAAATTTTACTTAAAACAAAGATATTCAAATTTTTAGTATCTTTTAAACCCTTATTTCACATCATATTAATTCCTTCATATTTTATCAATTTCGACCAATTTTTTTATGTCTATAGTTTTAAAGCTATTTCATATCTAATATATTATAATCTCCATTTTTTTAATAAAAAATGGAAGGTTTTAAGTGGAAGAATTGACAAGAAAACCAATTTTATTAAATTTTAAAGATAAAAGAATTTGATTTGGTCAAAGGAAAACTTAAAAGAATAAAATTACACATAATTCAAGTTTAAAAAACTACAAGTGTAATTAAGTCACTTATCAAACTTTCTCGATAGACTCTTTACCTGTTACTTTACTTCATATAAAAATATTAACAAGATACTTATAAATACCATACTAATCAAACATTTTTCAACAACATTAGGCTTAAATTTTTTTACTGACAAATGTTTTATACAAAGCATTTTCCATAGATAAACTGTTTTCTTATTTTCTAAACTCGCCAATTTCACATTACTCATTATTTAGGATTTCTCATTACACTTATACCAAGTTATTTGGATTTTGGACCCCATAGCGACCTCCCACACCCTGCATCTCATCCCATGGCCTTAGCCACTTACATTCGGTTTGCTTCCAACACTTGGAAGCAAAGTACTGCTATCGCCCACAAATGACAAACCCCCCAAACAACCAAACCGCTACTCTTTTTGCTTTTTAATAAGGTCAAATGTAAGCAGTCAACAAGACATCGTCAACAATTCAGACCAAAATTCACTATAGCCATAATAAAAAGAGAAATGCTAGCACACTTTTTTTAACATAATTGAGATTTGTTAAAATATTACAAATTATTGTATATCACACTTATTATCTAATGACTTCCTTTTCTAATTTTATAATTTAATTATAAGTAAATTTGAATGAAGTGTTATAAAAAGTGTACGATTAATTATTTTTATTCCAAAGTATATCAGAAATCATTACCATTAACCCATCATCTCACAACGTACTAAGACAGGATAAAGATTAAGCGGAAGTTTCTTAAAAATAACGCATCCACCGGTTCACATGGATTTTGGTGGGGGGGGGGAATCTTAGTGAATTATCTATAAAGCATGTTCCTTTCTGAGAAAGTTTCCCCCCTGCTACTACAGGTAGCTAGTAAACATGTGCTTGTTGAAATGGACTTAATAGTACGAAGTACAAATATGTATGTGTAGTAAGAATTGAGAAAGAAAATTAATAAGTGACACGCACCCCTTGGTACCTGAGAATTTCCCCAATGAGCTCCCCTTTGCCAGAACCGACGTACCTACCTTCAATGTTGCCATCTCTGATGAAGAGAAAGGTAGGGACCTGGATGACTTCCATGTCCTTCAAGAACTGCATGCAGCTCTCGTTCTCGTCCCCGTTCATCCGCGCGAACACTACCGAGTCCATCTGTCTCGAGAGCTTAACCACTGTAGGATAAACCTTAACGCAGGGACCACAATGCTTGAGCCCCACATCGAGCACGATGAGCTTGTGATCAAGCTTGTGGTCCTCTATGAGCTTCTGCACGTCCTCCCCGCTGTGCAGCTGCACCACACCAGAGTGATTGTCCCCGTAGTATAGCACGTCCCCGACTAGCATGTCGGGACCGATCCCTTCCTCCTCGTGTATCTTCTCCTTGCTCTTGTAGAAGCTGAAGTGAGGCACATTCTCCACCTTCTCCCGCTTCAGGAGCTCCTTCGTCTTCTCCGACTCGTCGCCCATCACCAGGATGAATTCCACGTCGTTGCAGCTGCGGCTCAGCTCCACCATGAATGGGTATATCTGGCTGCTCTCCTCGCTGTCGCTGGCCGCGTATTCCACCACCACAAGCCTGTCTTTCGCGGATTCAAGCGCCGACTCGAACTCCTCCACGCTGTGGACTCGCTGGACTCTCTCCTTCGCCTTTTCTGTCTTCTTGGCCCCGGGAGCCGCCGTGGCTTTCGGAACCAGCCGCCGAGAATTCGCTCCGGAGGGGGTTTTGAATTTGGTGATAAAGCGTAGAGAAGAGCGATGGGAATAAAGAAGCTGCTTTGGGTGATGAGAGATTGGGGGTTTGAATATGAAAGTGTTGCTGATTGTAGCCATGTGTGTATTGTGTGTTGCTATGGATACAGAAAGAAGAAGGAAGAGACACAGTTGTTGCCTCACGAAACAGATTAGAAACAATGCCAGTGAACAAAAATCATATCTCCTCTCTTCGCGTGTGGTTCATACTGTTGACACGTGTCTTTTCCTTTATGTGTTTTTTTTTCTTCAATTCATTTTGGTCCAGTTATATGGGATTTTTTCGTCACCAGGACTGAATCCCGCACAAATATACTGATTTTTATAAAATGTTGAATAAATAAAATTGTAGACACGGAACCACGGTCAGACAATTTTTATATAGATAAAAAAAGCTATGAGATTAAGGGACTAGTTTGATGCATACCTCCAAATCCTTAAGAAGAACCTGCATTTACTTCCCTCTAAGTCATGATATAATGGCTGATTTATTTTCCTTTTTATAAAGTTTCTCTATTTGTTTTCCTAACCGCAGTGAATATCTTCACCCCTCAAGTATAGTATCAGTATGGCCGTATATGGGAGTTGCATCTCCCCGCAGGTTGCTTTGTAGTTTAGGGCTTTAAGGCTCTCATTGATATTAAAAAATAATACGGTTATTATATTTATTTATTTATTTTCTTTATAAAAAAATAAAAATGTATAAAAGAGTAACACTATATTTAGACAAAAAAAATCTGCAGCATATATCATAATAGAATTGCTCCTGACCTTTCATTTCTCTTCCTCTTTGTTGTCCTCTTGTTCATAAAAAAAATCAAACAAACATATGCAGGTCCTCTTTTTAATTATAAGAATATTTCAGTATATTATATATATATATTTCTAGGAAAAAAAACATCAAACACACATATGTTTTAATTATTCCTGGACATATAAAAAATATTTTCAATTATTGGGAATAATATTTCCATGTTTTATCCAAGAAATAATAATCTTATACTAAAAAAAATATCGGTGAAACAAATGTCCCCTAAACTCTCTAATTACCGAAATTTAAGTTCTTTGTTATCTTTATCATTAATTTTGCGATGCCACAATTTGCCACGTACACTTAACATATTAAAAGCAACTAAAAACTCTAAATATGCATAGTGAACGCAATACTCCATTATCTTATTAGCTACAAAGCATAAAATTGTTCATTAATATTTATGAGTTGCACAATAAGTTATTATAATTTTTTTTTAGATTTTTGTCTGCATTTATTGGTTATTGCAGTGTTTCAATCAACAATCATGCTTATTATTGCTAATTTTTCCTATTATTTATTTATTATCTGATGAAATCCAATAACCCTTTTATATATTTATTTCCTCTCTTTGGTTATTTTCCAAAGTGTGGCAACTATTATATTGAGAATTTTGTTCGACCACACCTACTTGTTATCTTATGATAAGTATTTGAATTTTTTAATAATTAGATTAATTATTATCAGTTTTATTTTGAAATCCAAAACAATTAAATTTATGATAAAAATAATTAATAAATTAATTATTATCAAGTAATTATGTTAAGTATTTAAAATTTTGAATGATTCAGTTAAATATTATTATATATATAACGATGATTCTTTTTTTATTGACTTAATATAAATATAATTCTATAATTTTAAAATAACAAAAAATTATCTATAAAGATAAATATTTGATATTTTTAATAATTATATTAATTATTATTAATGCGATTTGAAATTCCGAACAATTAAATTTATGATAAATAATAATTATAAATTAATTATGATCAAGTAATTAGGATACATATTTGAAATTTTGAATAATTAGATTAATTATTATCAAACTAATTTGAAATTCTGAAGATGTTTTAATTCAGGCAGTAAAAATTATTTAAAATTAAGATAATTATCTAATTTTAAATTTACTAAAATAAGCAATACATAATAATGCCTGACTATTTTATTCAGACCATTGCTTTATAACCTCCATGATTGAGATGCATATTTAGTTCAAATGAATCACATGAATATGAACCACAATTCCACAACACACACACACCCTTCCCATTTTAATTTCTTCCATTCTGTAATACAGAGGTAATTAAGAGAAGTTTCACAATGAAGTTCATATATATGTGGACAAGAATGATGCACAAGCACAAACGTGCAAACACATCTTCAATTTTGTGTTTTAATTTTGAAAACACATGGTTGTTGATATAACATAAAGTAATTTCTTTGATACAAAAAAATTCAATATATTCCTAGAAAAAAATAATGAAAATCAAACATATATTCCTATCTAATACTTTTAGGAATAACATTCACAAAAATCGAATAGCATTTTCATAAAACAAACACCTCCATAATGTATGATATATGAGGAAATTTTTTAAAACTTCAATTAGATTAATGCATACGTACTTTACATTGGTCACCGTACTAGTGTTTGAATACACACACATGGAAATAAAAGAAAAGAAGAAACAACTATAACCTCACCTCAGATGAAGAACAGCTGAATCAAATATATCAACCTAAGAGAATTAAGAAACAGATTAATGACATATTTGGAATGCGAATAATTATAAGAAAATTTGAAATTTTAGTACAATTCCTTTAAATAATATTTTGTATAATGTGAAAAATATGAGGTATAATAATTGATATAATAGAAAAAATTTATAAAAAAATTGTAAACAATGTATAAATAATAGCACTAAACTAGAAATTTAATTTATACATCAAGAGGAGTTTTAGAGCTCTAAAACACTCTTTGTAACATATTCTCTATCATTAGTCAAAATTTATTAAAAATTATAAAATCAAGAAGGAATCAATAAATAAGATGCGAATCTTATAATTTTTTTGATTTTTAATAAATTTGAACCAATGAGTATGAAAGAGTGTATTCCTAGCATGGATTTTACTACACAAAAACTTCTTCCACAAATCCATACAGTGCCATTTTTATTAATCGCCGAAACAATCGCCTATAAATGAGGTAATGGAATCATCGATTCTATAACCGTCGCTACGTAATAGGATGCTGATGGTTTTATGACCGCCACTAAGTAATGAATACTACGATTATCTGACTGCCAATTTCTAACTGCCACTATGTTGGGTATTGTTTAAATTTGTAGTGAAAATAAATATAAAAACAAATAAAAAACTAATACAAGTAAATAATATTAAAATTCATTCATAAATCAATTAATGAGCCATACAATATGTTAATAGTTTAAACTAGTTCAATATGGTACAAAAAAAGCATTACTTCACCAAAAATAAAAGACACTAGCTAATTAAATGGTTCCTCGTGACTTTGCTTCTAGATCTTCGGTTTGTCTTAAACCTCTTGGCAACTCTAAGTTATCTGAAATTAAAAATAAATCATGAATTAAATATGAATAACTAATTACAAAATAAAATTAAAAACAAATTATTTAAATAATAATTACTTCACCTAAATTTTACTAAACATTTTGAAAAAAATAATCATTTACATATATTTTTTTTAAAAAAACTAGATTCAGTTAAATTCTTTTAAAATTAAATATTATGTATGGAAAAATTGCCAAAAGAGTAATTAGTATTAGTAAAAAATTAAATGGGTAAAAATGTTATTTTTTGTAACGAGGAGAAAAACCTTTAATCCTTTATGCCTAATGAATTTCACGTATATGACAGCTATCCACCATTATTGTAGATGGCATTGAGCCACGTATGTGACAATCTATTCACTATTAAGCCTTGCTTCAAAGTCTTGAAATGAGCCTTCATGTTAAAACTATTCAATTTGGCCACATTTAATAAAGAACTTTGCAGAAGTACCCATTTCTTTTCCTATCTTTCACCTAAGCCTTGAATACGTTGTAAATTGAAAGCTTATGTAGCATTAAAGAAAAACTATATCAACAAAAATCCTATAATTTTGGACAATTTGATACGTGAACTGACCTTTTCATTTTATTTTTTTAGCAGCTTTTATCTATAACTCAAAACAATGTATTGAACCTGCATTTGTGTACAGAGAAATAAGGATTTACTATACACATCCTTCTAATTATTATAAGAGGAATCTAAGGGAATTGATAAGCAAACCTTTGATGAAAGCATTGACCTTGTGTACTGTTAATAGTTGAAGACCAAATTTCCTAAAGAAAATGGTTACAATGAGGGTGACTCCTCTGGGGGAGCACACAACCTGCACAAACAAATTTGAAATAAAAAATTACATAAAAAATGCTCAATAGGTAGATCTTTAGTTTGTAAACAAATTCATACTCAACTCAAGTCATATTAGAATCTCTAATTTTAGATTATAATCTGAGACTTAAATACGTTAATGCTCAAGTAGATGCCTATTTATTATTTTATTTACGAAATTAATAAACAAAGCATGTGGTATAGTGATTTTTTTCCTAGTAGTCAATGTATAAGAGGTTATTGGTTCAATTCTACTAACATATTTTTATTTTTCACTTTATTTAACTAATTTATATAAGCGTCAAAATTGCAACATAAGTATATAATTTAGTCTTTTTTTTAAGCAAAATAATTTTATGAGATTAAGGGGAGTGGTTTGATAGCTACCAAACCCAATTCAGTGAAGTTTGCTGATCCTCAAGGAAAACCTGGATTTACTGCAAAAGTCATGATTTAATGGCAGAATATTTTTCCTTTCTATACTAGTTTTTATAAAGTTGATTTTTTTTTCCTCACCGCATGCAATCGGCATCGTCTCAAAGATAGTATGGGAGTCTCCCCGCAGGTTGTTTTGTAGTCTGGGGCTTTAAGGCTCCCATTGATATTAAAAAACAATAGGGGGGTTATTATATTTGTTTATTTTCTTTATAAAAATAAAAAGATATAAAAAAGTAACAATATTTAGACAAAAAATCTGCAGCATAGGTCATAAAAGAATCACTCTTGATCTTTCATTTATCTTCCTCTTTCTTGTCCTCTTGTTCTTAAAAAAATCAATGACTTTCATTCCATTTAATATCGATTTCAGACACAAAAAATTAAGTGGCTAATTGATATAATAACGGTCTTTTTTCGGCAAAATTTATATATATTATATGGGTATATAACAATATAAGAGATAACTTTAAAGATACAAAAAATAACGTTATGTTTGTTGTTAATTAATTTTACATAAATGCTTCATTTCCTTCATTTTTGTCGATAATATTGATTCATGTCACCTCAACTCATCCACGCCAATCAATTATCGAACATATTTATAATTTAATACATTTTCAAGTTCCTTAAAAAAAAATTTCCAATTTTAATAAATTTTTTTAGAATAAATGAAAATGTTAAAATTCTATTTATGAATTACTCTGTCACAGGTAGATTAATTATTTTAAATTATTTTGATTATTAACTATTCATGTTATTGTTAATAACAACTTTAAGAATAATATTAATTATTAATTATTATCATTGTTTTAAATTATCTTTATTATAAATGGATTATTAATGAATTTTAAGACAATTTTTTTAATATAAACAATATTTCAATAATATTTAACTAAATACGTTTTATGTATTCAAGACAAGAAGATTTTACCAGTTTATTACTACATTTTCTATTTTAACCAGTTACGAATTTAAGAAATTTTCGCAAGAAATTAAGTTTATTTATTATTTTAGTCCTCTAATTTATTTTCTTCATTTGTTATTAGTTCTTTTTGAAAATAAAATCATCAAAAAATAAATATAAAATTTATTAATTTATCAAGTACTAAAAAAATTCAAGAACCAAAAATAAAATTACTATTTTATTAAAGGTGGAATAAAAAAGAAAATTATCAAAGAATAAATATAAAATTTGTTAATTTATCATGGACCTTAATTTATTTATTAAGTTCAATTTGATCCCTTTATTTCTAAATTTTTTTAATTAGATCCTTCATTTTTCTAAAATAAGTTCAATTTGGTTCCATTTAAAATCAACTTTGGTTTCATTTTTTGAAAATATTCGAAAATGACATATGGAAAATAAGGTCAAATTGAACCCATTTTAAGATATAAAAGGACCTAATTGGACGTTTTAAAAATTAAAAGATTGAATTGAGCTTAATAAATAAATTTAGAAGATTAAATTGATTTTTTTTCAAAAAATAATAGGACTCAATCAAATCTAAAAAATAAATTAGAGAACCAAAATAGAAATTAAACCTATATTTTTTAAAAATAAAGTAATAAAATTAGTATTTTTCTTTTCATTTCTTATATTTTACATTCATTTAAATATATATCTTATTGGAGTAATATCTATTTTTTTATGGGAACAATTTTTTTATTATTATACATGTACAAAGAAGAAAAAAAAATCTTGGGGGAAGAATTGCTCCCACACCTCAACACATGGATCCGCCATTGATTTTAATCAAATTCAGTACACTTTTATTTTGATAATTAAAATAGAGGACCTTGCAAATGTTCAGTGCCTGATTCCTTGGCATCAAAATTACACAATTATCACCATGGTCAATAAGCTGAAATTGAATTGAATAATTTTCGTCTGCTCGTTTAAGATTATACAATTATAGAAAGATAATATTTATCAAAAAAAAAAGTTTGAAGAAATGTATAAATAATATAACTCGATCTAGAAATTCACTTTATATATCAATAGTTCAATGCGAGTTAGAGTGTTAGACTTTGGTAGTAGGGAGAGAGGCACCTCAAAATATATATTGAGTCTAGCGTAATGTAGTTTTCAAGAGAAAATTTTAGTCGTTGAGCTCAACATTTTCAATTTTAATCAAATTCCGTACACTTAGATTTTGATAATCCAAAATAAAGGACCTTGCTTTTAGTTAATTTTTCTACTAAGTTTACAAAATATAACCTTAACTTCCAAATTAAAACACTACTCTCAAAAGCATAAATTAACACTGTTGTTAACATTAACGTCTTTTAAATTGATTATGGTAAAATGTAACAACACAGCAAAGGAAAGTCTTAAATAGATGTGCAAATAAGGGAAGCATTGGAAAGAAAGGAAGTGATAGGATGAAAGACATTACATCAGAATTTATTGGGATGTGATGAAATCCGTGAGTCAAGGACGTTGCTGGTGCAATTGAAGGACCTTTTGCCAGGAGTCACGGGAGGAGATGTCGTTCCACCACCTGGAGACGTTAGGAGAAGAAGTGAAGAGAGGAGCGGCGTCGGGGGCGGCGAGCAAGTAATGAGTGTTGGGAAGATGGGAAAGATCAGCCAGAGAGAACTCATCCCCTGCTAAGAAACGACTCTCCCCAAGCCTCTTTTCGTACACATCAAGCACTTTGCCTAGCTTTTCTTTGCTCTCTTTGATGGCACCCTCGTCTTGCTTGATCTTCATTCGGGGAGCGAATGCCAGCTGGAAAACCAGCGTTGAGGAAGCTGGGTTGAAGTTCTGCCCTTCTGCCTCCAACCATTGATCTATCGACGCCTTTGCCAACGGGTTCATTCCGTACAGTTCCCTGTTCCCCTTCTCCCCGTATTTCTCGCATACGTACCGGCATATTGCTCTCGACTCTATTTTTTATTCAATTAATTGAACAGACCAAACTAATTTAACAGCACCGTTTGACATGGACAAATTTTTTCATACTCGAGAATCATGAATGAATTCTGTAAATCATGTTCCGGAAATATTATATTTTTAAAAAAAAACGTGAAAAAATTATGTTTTTCATGTGAAATAAAAAAGTTATCTTTTAGCAAAGGGGTCTTAGTTTAATTGAGTGGTGGAAGTGGAACTTACCGAAGAGGGAAATGTCCTGATCCTGAAATGCCGGTACTTGGCCAAAGGGATGAATGCTGAGGAAAGGAGGCTTCTTGTGTTCCCCTTTGGACATGTTAACAGGAATGAGTTGGAATTGGATGTCTTTCTCCAGGAGACACACCAACACCCTCGATACTGCAGTGGACATGGCTGGTCCGTACACCTTCACTGCTGCCGCTGCCATCTCTCTTGCTCTTTATTTCCTTCCGACTCTCTTCTGCACTCACTGCTTTATCTCCATTCCTATCCAATTATGTAAGGAAAAAAGTCAGGCTTCACTGGCTTGGCTTGGGCCCATCCACTTCCATAATATGCCCACGCTGCACCCCAATATCTACTACTTGCGCCACTACTTTCTACTTCTTCATACTCTTTTTACTTCCATGTTTAACTTCTTAATCAAAGTTTCTTGTATGGAAACCAAACAAATTCTCCATATTTTCTCCCATTTCTATTTCTATTCATTTTCTTAATCATGGTTAAATTATGGCTGAATCGGTAGTAATTATATTTATATATTCTTTTGTTTTAAGTCCGACTTGGATTCTTTTCAACGTCGTGTATCCTTCTAATTTACTATAATTTAATAAGGATAAATAGTTATTTTCATGATTAAATGTGTATAACGTTGACAAATTTATTTTCAAAAGATGAAATTTCAAATTTTTGTCCCCGAAAGTGAAAAAATCTATAATAAATTCATTCATCCGTTAACTTCTGTCTATTTTCGTTAATGAAAAAGCCTACGTGACACATTCAAGACGAATTTGTCGATGCTCTACACATCCAAGGATGAATTTGTCAACGTTCTACCTAAAATATAATTTAATCTTCATCTTCTTCATTTTCCTAATCGTTACAAACATAACATTACAATAATTACTTAAAAAAAGGAAAGTAAACATAAGTTAAAATAAATATAATAATATACATAATATTGATTAATAAATATAATTTGTTTATTACTCTGAAATTTCTATTATGACAATATTAGGTAGTGACAAAATCAAGTCGAGTCTCATTTTTTTGTAGGGATTAATTTAATAGTTGTACATTTTAATTTGTTTGAGTTGCATATTTTGGGTAAGGTATTGTCTCATATTTTTGCTTTGAAAATTTTAATGTGACAATACCTTACCCAAAATATGATACTCAAACAAAAATGCACAATCATTAAGTTAAACCTTACAAAAAGATGAGACTTAACTTGATTTTGTCACTATCTAATATTGTCATAATAGAAATTTCAGAGTAATAGATAAATTATATTTATTAATCAATGTTATGTTTATTTTCCTAATTTTTTAAGTGTTTATAGTAATTTTATACTTGCAATCATTAAAAAAAGGACAAAATGAAAATTATATTATATTTTGAGTAAAGTATTGATAAATTTATTCTTGAATATATAAAATACTGACAAATTCATCTTTAAATATACCACATAAACTATCTCATACAAATTTATAAATATTTTATATATTAAATAGCAAAAATAACTATTTATCCATTTAATAAAAGACATGTAGGGTACGAGATAAATCTCAAACTTTTTTCACACATTCTTCGTCACGTCGTGATTACTTGAAAAGTAGTATGTTTACATGTTTTTTTTTTTTGTCTAGAACTAGAGTAATTTGTCTGGGCCGAAAGAAAGCCACGTTGGGCTCGTCGTAGAGCTGCACCAATGCAATGTGGGTTTGAGAAATCATTTTCAGGAATCTGAATTGAACGCCACTGTTAGCTTACTCTCCAAGCTTTGTACTTTGTAGTAGCGGAGAATAGAGAACTCTGGAAATAATTTAAAATAACGTTGAATTCCCAATGCCTCTTTATTCCTCCAATTGGATGCATATTGAATGTGAATTTCGGCTCAAAAGCCGATTCTTTTTATCCTCAAATTCCATATTCCTGGTACACCTCAGCGTGATTCCAATTCCTCTGATTTTTTTCTCCTTTTTCTCTCTACTAATATTAATCCATCCGACGCTCTTTCCTTCTCAGATCAACCTGGTGCGTTTCTCTCTTCTCTTATTCAACCCTTTTGTTTTAATTATTATTTGTGAAATTCAATAATATTTTTTTCCTCCTTTTTGGTAATCGTTGATGTAGGTAACTGCGTTGGTAGTGAATTCCTTAATCAATTCCAGTATTCATAATCTTTGAGTTGATATGGGCAACTGGAGCAGTGTATGCAATAAATCCTCTTCATTCTCTTTCTCTCTATCTATTATATAATATTTCTATCCTTATTTTGTTATTGGTTGATGAGCAGGAACGCCATCAAACCACTCAACAAAGTGATCTCGGTATACTTTTATTCTGACTCCTAACAAAGTTAACCCACATCATTTTCTCTGTTTAGTCCTCAGTGTATGTGTGGGCAAATGTGCTTTAAATATAATTTTAGTATAAATCATGACATCAACTAACTGCTCCGGATTCCGGTTATTAGTTTAGAAATTTCAATGCTTGAATATTGGATACTTTATCCTAATTAGAGGACTTGCTTTCCGTGGATCATATATTTTCAAAACCATTCATAGTTTCTTTGCTCTGCTACTACGTAAAAGTAAAACATATTTAGTGTCATGGACTAGAATCAAGCTTAATTGTTGTGCTTTAATTGAGATGATATTTCAATAGTGAGTCTTTTATGATCTAAGCATTCCTTCTCGGCACATGTGACCAGGTGCAGTTTTGCGTGATGGAAAAGAAGTACTTCTTCAAGTAAGTTTTAATGACTCTGGTGTAGGCTTATCTGCTTAGTTCCCTGTCCATTGATAATACAAGAATTTTCAAGTCAAAGCTGTGCTATGGTGATCATCTTAATGCTGTTGCTATTGGAAAAACCAAACTGTCCTGAATTTCACTTCCTTTGTTCTTTCTAGTTTCTTTATTGAAGCATTTGTTGTTTAATCGCAATAACTTGATCGTGGAATTCAAGTGGGATTCGTTATGCATGCATATCATACTGCGTCATACAATCTTTTAGTATTTAAGAATGTGAAGAACTTCCCACTGAGTATAATTAACTTTAAAAAAAACTATGCAGGCATTCAACTGGGAGTCCAACAAATACAACTGGTGGAATAATTTAGAAGGCAAAGTTTCTGACATGGCTAAAGCTGGATTTACTTCAGTCTGGTTGCCACCACCATGTCACTCCTTCTCAAGTGAAGGTTATATAGCCTTTGAAGGACTATGCATAAAATTATATAGTCTTAAAGTAGTATTTTATTTTTTTCAACTTCCAAGAAGACAATGTCATAATTTTTTGTCCTTTCCCTCCTGTGCAGGTTATACTCCGCAGAACCTTTACTCTCTTAATAGTAAATATGGTTCTGAGCGTCAGTTAAAAGCTTTACTTCAAAAGATGAAGCAATACAAAGTCAGAGCAATGGCTGACATAGTTATTAATCATCGTACTGGCACCACCCAAGGACGTGGAGGGATGTATAACCGTTTTGATGGAATTCCATTAGCTTGGGATGAACGTGCTGTGACATCAGATTCTGGAGGACTGGTAACATTCATTATATCTAATCAAATACAATATATTCTTGTTGATTCTAATTTGCATCCTACGTAGAAGTTGTCTCATTTGTATACATGTATTGTTTATTTCAGGGTAATCGAAGCACAGGAGCCATTTTCCATGGGTTTCCCAATATTGACCATACTCAAGATTTTGTGAGAAAGGATATCATAGGATGGCTCCGTTGGCTGCGCCATGAGGTGGGCTTCCAGGATTTTCGATTTGATTTTGTAAAGGGGTAAGATGTTTGGAGTATTGGTTATTTTTACTATGTGTTTTCTTTCATTATGTTCTCATGATTTATGTTTATATACTTTCAATTATGCTACTCACAGGTTTTCACCAAAATATGTGAAAGAATATATTGAAGGAGCAAAGCCATTGTTTTGTGTTGGGGAGTACTGGGATTCTTGCAACTACAAGGGTTCTACCTTGGACTATAACCAAGGTACAATAATTGAACATTAAATATAATACTCAGTTTTGAATTTTCTGAAATTTGAATATGTTGGTGATCCAAATATAGAAATTTTATGAGGAGACAAAAAAGCTCTACAAATAACTTCTTTTCCCTTTAAAAAGTATTGATTTTTTTTATCGATATGACAAATTATTGCTGCATATAGACAGAGAGAGGAATGCCAAACTGATACCATTTTCTGCTGCAGTGAGCAATTCAAGGCATTACTAACTAATAACTTAGACATCCACTGTTTTATGTTGGAAGGCATACCTAATTGAACTGGAAGTTCAAGTTTAAATTCATTTATTTAAAAACTAAACTATATAAGTAGTAGAAAACCGTTCAGAAGTAGTTGCAACTTGCTAGGTTTCTCTTTTTGGTACAAGTGACTATTGACCTGTTTGGAAATTAAAAAATAATGTAAAGTAGGTGTTGGCATTTTTATTGGTCATCTTTTTGTTGTCGTTAGTTATTTTTTGGTCATGGTTTGGTGGATTAGATGTTGGCAATGTTAAATGGAGCGGAATGCTGACCAGCATAGGCAACATGAGCATAAAATGGGGGTAGCAGAAATGAGGATGTTAAGGTGAATGTATGGTTATACGAAGATGGATAAGATAAGAAATGGGAATATTCAAAGAAAGGTATCAATGGTACCGGTATGTGAAAAGATGAGGGAGCATAGATTGAGATGGTTTGGGCACGTTATGAGACGGCCATTGGATGCTCCCGTAAGAACAAATGTTTGTTACCAAGAGCTCGACACAAAAAGAGGTAGATGTCGACCGAAATTTACCTAAGGAAAGGTAGTGAAACAAGACTTAATGAAATGAGATCTAGATCGACGGACGGTATGTCTTAGGATGGAGTGGAGAAAAATTATAAACTTGGTGGAGGGTTAAGCCATTAGTAGTTCTATGTTTCAGTTGTTTCCCTTGTTGTAGTTCTTTTTCTCTTTATTTTTCCCCTCTACCTTTCACCTCTCTTTTATTTTAGCTTATTATTTCCACTTTTTTCTTCCCCTCTTCCTTTTTCTTTCTTCTCTTTTTGATCTATCATTAGGTTCATCTGTCACCAACCCCAATTAACTTGGGTTAAAGGTGTTGTTGATGTTGGTTTGGTGGATTAGCTTTGTGCAAAGCGTGACTTTCAATATTTGTATTTTGTACTTTGTACTCTAATCATTGTTTAGCCATTAGCTTACTTATTTTATATTCTTTGCAGATAGCCATAGACAGCGAATAATCAATTGGATTGATGGCACTGGACAACTTTCAACTGCATTTGACTTTACAACAAAGGGAATTCTCCAGGTACCCAACATTTTGTATTTAGTATATCAGTGAATGTTTGAAAAATGCCCATGGTAGTTAGATTTCTTCCTTGGCACATAGGATTTGTTAATCCTCCTTCTCTTCTTTTACCATTCAATAAGTTGATTTCTACCTATTATCAAGTTTACAAACTGATACTCTCAGGTGCATTGAATATTCGATTCATTTAATTACATTTCTCAGCATAAACAACAAAGCCCTTTTTTCAAGTCTGTTGATCCCTTCTTAATTTGTAGGAAGCTGTCAAAGGAGATTTTTGGCGTCTTCGTGATCCTCAAGGGAAGCCTCCAGGTGTGATCGGATGGTGGCCCTCAAGATCTGTCACATTTGTAGATAATCATGATACAGGTTCAACTCAGGTAGCAAGTTAACTCTTTGTTACAATGATAGAGATAAGATGCTTCTTAGAAAATATTATTAGGTACCTATTCTTGTCTATAGTGCACGATTTCATGTTGAGGAGGAAATTTTAGTCCTCGTGCAGCACTATAAAAATACCGAAAAATTCCTTGTTGAATCAGCCCAAATTTATGTGTAATCTCACCTCTGCTGGCAACCTGAAAAGACATGACTAGTTACAAGGGTAGTAGATTTGCGTAAAATTAAGTTTACTTTCAAAAATAAATTTTGCATGTAAGTTGAAATATTATGCAATGATTGAAGTTTAAAGGTTATTTTTAATTAGAAAAACGGTCTCAAAGTTGTATGTAACTGAGATGCCTCTAATAATTAAATTCAATTAATGTTGGTGCCAGTATGCAAATATTCCATTGCCTTTGACATCATGTTTTTGATTTGGCATAATACTACTTATCTACTAGATCTTGAACTTGTGCTCTTGTTTCACTCTGTGCAGGCTCATTGGCCCTTCCCAAAAGACCATATCATGGAGGTACTTTTCTTTTAAGGCATTAGTGACTATTTAAAATAATGTTTTCTTCATAAGGTATTAGTTACATTTGGTACCATGCATGATCATAAATATTTTTGATTGCCTGATGGAAATACTTTTAAATTTAATTAATTGCCATCCTATGTGTAATCTATCCATTATATTAATCATTTTGTAATCTATTTCTTTGTATCCTTTGTTTGTTTCATATACTACACTTAAGCAGTGACAAATCCAGAAATAGTATGTTATGGGGGTAATGTTCATATTATGGATTAATTTTTCATACTTTATTTCAAAATATGGGGGTAATGTTCATGATTTATGTTTATCTACTTACCAAATTAATTAAACAGAGACTTCAAACTCGTTGGTAAAGAATGTTTGTGCAGATAAATAATCCCGTAGTAGTAGCAAGAAAGCAGGCCCCAACTCACAAGTCTGTTCTTTTTATTTCATATTAAAAATTTGGTCTAACACTTCATTAATAAATCAAATGGTCAAACATACACACCATACTAAACAAAATGTCCTGTGGTCTTTATTGGTTCTTCCTTGTTGTACTGTCTGGAGACTAAGAATTATCTGATCTTAAAAAGTAATAGCCATCTTTGCACTTGAGAGTTGCTGATCTCCCTGAAGACATGTAATGCCTTTTGTTTTGTTCCCTCCTAGATTGTTTTGATTCAAGTTATTGTGACTTGCGAGTTAGATACTTAAAGAACGTTTGAAAATAAAATTTTTAGTTTTAACCTCATACCCAAAATAATTACACTATTAATTAAACGGAGTTCATTGATATTTATAATTTGATTTACTTTTGAATTTTGTTTATCACAGGGGTATGCATACATATTGACTCATCCTGGGACACCGACAGTTTTCTATGACCACTTCTATGACGGGGGCGATTCAATTCGGGAGCAGATTGTGAAGTTGGTACGTAAGGGGCCCTAAGGGCATTGGTTAAGGAATTCAAAGTAAAAATATTTTTATTGAAAGATGGAAAATTGTGTTGTCTAAGATTTTTTTTTTTTTTACGTTTTCTTATTATTTACATAATAAATATTTTTTTCTTTTAATTCTTTAACCAATGTCGGTTATAGCAAGACACTTTCTTTTATGAAGGGGCCCTAGGTAACCAATTTATATTTATATATATCACAGATTGATGTTCGCAAGCGTCAAGGTATTCAAAGTAGATCACCTGTGAGAATTCTGGAGGCCAAGCACGACCTTTACTCTGCAGTGATCGGAGAGAAGGTGTGCATGAAGATTGGAAATGGTTCATGGTGCCCAGCTGGGAGGGAATGGACACTATCAACTTCTGGTCACAATTATGCTGTGTGGCACAAGTAGTGTTCTGTTGGCATGTCGTGACCCTTATCCACTGGAGTCACAGAGAAGAGAGAGGAATTACGTGCTTCTTATATGCTTCTTGAGTCTTAGGCATGATAAAATTGAAGCTATTTCCTTAATCTAGCAGGCTTTGGAAAGCTCTTTAATTTCCTTTCAACTTACGTGCTACCCACTTAAATAAACAATACAGTAGCTGCTTTGTTTATGTAATACATAACAATAAAAACAAGCGGCTTTGTCTATGTCATATATGTAAAATAAATTAATAATGAAATTTCTATTGGTACCTATAACAAGTGTGGCGTTCCTCGTGATTTTTATAATCATGATCTGATGTATACAATTTCTTATATAGAATGGTTATGAAAATAATATACATGGAGAGAAAGTAATTTCAATTGAATATAATTAGGATAAAAAATCATTAAAATATTAAACATGTATACTTTGTTTCAAATTTATTAAAAAATAAAATAATTGGTATACATATGTGCGTGCACTAGAACACCGTCTAGAATTTATAAATATAATATGTATATGTAAATATTTTTATATTATCATTTAAGCATAAATTATTATATATAATATGTTTATTAAATTTTATAATAATTATATTAAAAGTCATTAAAACAAATTATAATTGATTGATGATATATAAACTTTTATATTAATGATGCGTGTGGTTTAAACTTTAAACTCAATTTTTATTGACCGTAAGTTAAAGGTAGGAAAGGATCAAAGTAATTTAGAATTAAGTTGAAGGCTATATTTGGTTTGTCTGCTGGGGAACTTCAAACTCAGTTTGGAGAGGAAAATGTGTTTAATATTATGTTTGAATTTTTTTCAAAAGTGTATTTTAGACTAAAATTTAATAAAAAAATTAGTTTAAAAGAAATAACTATTAAAACATTTTTACAAATTTAGTTGACAAACTTAAATTTTACTCAAATTTAAGTTTGTAAACTATAATCTAAACATGCACGAATTTTATTCCCTTTTTTTTAGAAAAAAAGGCGTATGGTATATGCTACTCCATTATAAAATTAATAGGCTAATTAAGATCAATGACTGCATATTTTTTTGTTTAAAGAGAACAGAGCTAAAAAAAATTAATAATAAATAGCATTTACAGATCCACCAACCATATATATACTGATTGTACTTGAGAGGCAAATATATATGGTGTACACATGGCGGGGATTTGGTATCATTTGAACAGAAACTTTGAATAATAGTGGAAACTCAAATTGCAATTATTGGTAGAGATTTTGTTTATGTAGATCTTAAGCATTGGCCATTGGAAGCATAGATTGATAATAATAAGTAGCACTTGCTTGCACAAATGTTGGGTTTTGTTGGCATGATCAGCTCTGATCGGTTTCTTTTTATAATATCGCCTTACATGCCTTACTAGATACGGAGAGAGAGAGAGAGAGAGAGAGAGAGTCACATGGAGTTGTGGCTGGAAAGGGTCTCACCCACATCAACATCAACATCAAATACAAATATCGTCATAGATTTCATCATTTAGCTTTTGAAACACTGGTCTTCGCAGTTCAGAATAAGGTACATTATTTGCAACACAGATGCCCCTACTTTGACTATAAGGTAGTATAAGTGTATAACATAAAGTTACTTATTAATATGTCTAAATATTTTTTTTGTCTCATTTTTTTATTTCTTTTAAATTTAAATTTTTGGTCTCTATATTTAACAAAAGATGTACATTTTTTAATTTCCGGTTAGAGACTAAAAAGAATGTGGTTTTTTAATTTTTAAAAGCTAAAAGTATATAAAATTAAATAAAAAACATTTTTTTAAAATGGTATTTAAATAATTAAAAGTAGATTAAGTATATTTTCTTAAAAAATACACTAAGTATTTATTTAATAGCTTTGATTTTCTAAAATAGTTTATTCATTATATAATATTAAAATATTTATTATTTTAGAATTTAATTCTAATTATTATCACTATTTTTACTTAAAATAAAGTTTCAGCTAAGTTTTTTTTTTTTACAGAAAGTTTCAGCATTAAGCAAGCATACTTATATATTAAATTCTGAAAAAATAAATTAAAGGTAAATAGAGATGTGTGTTATTATAAAATATATCAATCTTATTGTATTTTTTTTATAACGCATCAATCTTATTATATATAACAGTTTAGGGTAAATTTATTATATTACATAATCTATGAGAGTTTTAAAGTTAATGTACAAGTGTTTTAAAGTGATTACTTGGGCTGTTTTTGGTTGCTCAAAGTTTTTATTATAAAAATTAATTATTTTTATATGACATGGTAGATAACTTTATTCTAATAATGGGTTATATCCCTAGCATGTGTTATGAAAAAACATATATTAAGAAAGATTAATCTCTTAAATGAATCTCAATATTTTAATAAATACTTTGGTTAAAAAAAGGATAAAATTTTGTTAACAAATTAACAATTTTTAAAAAGTTATTTTGTTCATTAAAAAAAGTTATTTTGTATATCTCTCAAATACTATTTTTAAGACTCAAACAACACAACTAATTACTTTTATTTTTAAGCCAAACATATTGACTATTCCTATAAAAAAAAGTAGAGTGCCACTTGTGCTACACTTAAAATATTTTTATTCAGCACTTATACTTTAATATCTAATTAAACAAATTTCAACTTTTCAATAACTTTAAATCAATAATTAATTTTTCAACTTTTAACTAAATAAACAATTCATGCGAAACACTATCCAATATATGCAAAATGCTCCAAAGTCGAATGTGATAAACACTGTGTTCGTTTGATTCAGCATCACTAAAGACATATCATGGATGAAGCACTTGGGTACCAATCGGCGCGTAATGATGAAGATGTTGAATTCCCTTTAGCTAGTTCCAATCCAAGTGTAGGTAACGTTGCTCTTCTAGGTTGGCCACTTAATATAATTCAATAGTTCGTGAATCAAAACTACACAGATAATTAATTGATTAGACACACATGATTAATGTATTTATAAAATTAAAATTAAATTATTTAAATAATATTTGAATTTAATTTTTGATAAAATATATTTTTTCAAACTTTATTTATCTTTAAATCAAATTTCAGATTAATTAGACCATTTTTTCCTGGTGAATAGGAAGATTGAAAAAAAAGACCATTTTTTTCCTAGTGTATAGGAAGATTGAAAAAAAAAAAACATAATAGCCTAACTATCCCTTTAAGTCAGTGTTCCCATTATGTTGTTTACCGTGTTTTGAAAGTAAAGACTTGGTGCAGTATGTAAACGGATTGCAAGTTTGGAACTATTAACATTATTATAATATTTTATTAGTATTTATTTAATACGATTTTATGTGTTATTTAATTATTATTATTATTATTTTATTAATATATTTTGATTATGATTGAATCATTAAATCTTAAATCAGTGTTTTGATTAGCTAAATATCCAATCTGATTTTAAAAATATTAGAAACAAATATTAGATATACAGTAAACATATATGATGTATGTATGAACATATTGTAGTTAAAAAATAAAAAATAAATAAAAATCCGTTTTTGCCCTTCTGCTTTTTGTCCACTTTACACATACCTTGGACATTGCCCTACCTTTTCAAATCCTTTCCAATAAACTCTGCACATACGACGGGGAACAAACCGCATGAACTTTTTACGAATTGAAAGGTTAAAACTGAAAAGAGCGTAAAAATAATTTATTTTACTCAACCAAATTTATAAGCTACACAAATGTTTTGTTTTTGTTTTTGCAATTATTTATCGAAATATAGTTAAGTATATGTTAAATCATAATTTAATGTGAATGGGCTAGCTATTTGTCATTGCTCACCCAGTATCATTATGACTATCAAAATGTTTCATTGTTTTCCGATGATTTTAATACACGATTCTGTTCATGATATTTTATGGTGCGATAATCCTCGAAGGATTGTGGATGAGACACAAATCAGTCAAGAAGGGTACACAGCCCTCAAGCACGATATACATAGAGATTAAGTGTATAGAAATCGATCGAAATACGATATGATTCGGAAGTATCAACTCCCTAACCTCAAGTACGAGGTGCATAGGAACTAAGTGTGTAGAGATTAAAATACAATTCAACCTGGGAGTATAAATATAAAAACTTTTTTTTATTATTTAATATTTTTCTTCTTTAACCAATATTTTAAAAATACTAGAAATGGGACTCGATATATAGTCTATATCTCCTTGGGTCAAAATTTGAAATGAAAGACATCTGGGTATGCAGAGGCTCTTCGTTTCTTGAATTCTTGTTCCTTTTAACAAAGTCTTACATTTGAGATAACAGAAAGCTTGAAAAACACATAATAATCAATCAATTTGCCAATTATTCGCATTAAGGTTCAGTAGCTGATAGAAAGTAGCAATATATATAGCTAACCCCGCTCATCACTTTATTTCTTTTTTCTTTTCCCGCATCATTATTGTCGCTCATGAAGACATGAAATTAGTTCAATAATAATGCTCGTTTAGAATTGTCTATAATTATGCCGGAAAAGCGCTGCAGGGACGGAGAAAAAGTAATTATATGATCTGGTCTTCACTTCGTCACACCTTTTCTCAGCGTTGGCTGTGATTGGTGATTGATATATATACCCTATAATCCGCTTAGTTCACTGGCCAGTAAATGCTAGGCATGGGAAATTCAACTTGACTATAGTGTTATACTAAAATTATTGATCAATATATTTATTAACACTCTATATCTTCTCCTTGTCTTGTGTATATGAATACCATGAATCAAATTGAACACCCAAGTTTGTTTTATATGAAAGATGGAAGTCGAAGATGTGTTTGAAGCAAATCAAGAAAGTTGAATTGAAAATCAGTTCAATTTTTATTTCAATTAGATGATAAACGGGGCCTGAGCCCAAACTTTAGATATGATTTTTAAAATCATCAAAATCTGGTTTATATAACACATTTTGATAATATTATCTCTCTCTCTCTTAATATATTATGTCAACTATCACAAGTATTCAAAACAGAAAATGCCAATTATCATTGTCATACTACTATCTCTTGGTCTCTTACTTTTGTTATCCAAAAAATTCTACAAAGAGAATACTATATAATTAAATATAATTTTTTTATGTGTTTTCCTTTGTTCTCTGACAGTAGTTCATCACCAGGCCAACTGGTCTGTACCTCTTAGAGACTCATCTACACTGGCTGCAAACTTGCAGTCTATACATAAGTGCGTGGGATCAACTCATCCAGCTGCATTATTATTCTTTTATTGTTTGAACTTTGAAAATGGGAAAGACAGAAAAAAATGTAGACAGTGGTTTAAGGGTTAGATGGGTAGCCATAAATGAAGCAAGGAAAATGGGTTGGTCTCATAAATGCTATCTATATATGCACATATAGAAATCTGTGCTGTTGCATGCATAAAATAGGGTGGTCCAGTGGAGTTTTGGACCAGTCATATTTTGTTCTTAGAACTAGTAACATATTTGTATTTCTCTCATCGTTTTATAATCTCATTAACATTCATCACTTCTTAATTTCTAGTCATCTCTCTTTTTTTTCTATCACATCATATTATATTTTATACATATTTTTCTTCTTGTTTCATCAGTGTTAATTAAATAGGTTGTTGAGTGTAACAATTAATTAATCATTTTTGTTTTACAGTAATTTAGGTGTTTATTTATGTTAATTTGCTACATGCATGGTCCTTCTCATCAGATTTTCCTGTGGCAGAGGTATGGTGGTCTCACGATTTCCTTTCCTGAAAGATACAGAAGGCGCTGCCAATTAGTGCCAACCCATCTCTCAGAAAATGCAATAGAAGTGCCTCCTTCTCCTACACCAGGGTTTTTAGCCGAAGTTTATTCATTCCTCTTGTTGATGTCATTTAATTATCCTCGATTTAATTTCGGAGTGTGGTTTTCATAGCACTCATTTGGCTGCATTTGAGCCCGATGGAGATGGCAATTTGAATGAGCAATAAAAAAATTATCAATTTAACAATATTCTAGGTGTCCTTTTAAAAAAAAAATTTCTAGGTGTTGAGTTTTTTCCATACAAAATCTGTCTCATTTAATTTCGTAGTCCTCTTCTTCCTTCTAATTATCGTCATTGCTAAGGATATGCTCCATTCAATATTGAATTTGAATCTGACTCAAACTGGAGATGAAAGTTGACCCTACTTATATTCACTTAATTGCCCATCTCTCTATAAAATGTAGAATCTCCGATATTCATCATTGCGCTGCTACTTATACGGAACATAGGAAGGAATTGCAAATTTCATAAAATATTATAACTTTACATCACATCCTTTGATTGAATTTAAATATTATTATATCCAATGACCATAAAGAATGCATAAAAAAGCTGGTCCACTTTCTCCTCGGACCACCCTATACTTACCTTCATATTAATTATCTTTTCCAGATTTGAGAAGGCCAATTGGTTATCATATTTGCTTGGAGTCTTACATATCATGATTCAGGAGAGTCACAATTATTGTTGGCTTTTAAGTCTGAAGATCTAATTTCTTAGTGTATTTTTAGTGGTAGATCTTAAAATAAGATCTTAGATCACTTTTTAATAGTTTCCATAGAATCATATAAGATTTAAGATCTCTCTAATTTTTCTTTAATGATAGATCTTATTTTGAGATCTTAGGGAAAGAGAAAGAGGTAAATAATTTATTCTTTTTTGAACTATGTACAGATCTTGAGAATTTTTCTACAAGAATTCATCCTCCATGTTGGAGATCTTTTCACCTCCTTTATTGAGAGATCTAGTGAAGATCAAATCTTGAGCTCAAGATCTTTACTCAAGATCTAACACTAAAGATACTCTTACGAACTTGTCACCTTATGAAAAAAGAGGACTAGAAATTGGATTATTAATCAGATCCATTCTAGTTTATGTTTGGTATATATCATTTTATTTTTTCTAAAGTTCTCTTAGAAAACCTAAAGAAAAATATCAATATTTCTTCTAAACAAGTTAAATTGGACGTATGGGAATTTTTTGGAATCAAATGAAAAGCGTATTAACTCCTTTGTACGTATTTAAACAACATTTTGGGAATCAAGAGTACCTTTCGATTGGAAGTCACGAACTAATACTTTAAAGTATTGAAATCTATTTAAAAAATTGAGCTCTACTAATTGATACTTTTTTTCATTTCATACATACGAAAATAAGAATTAAAACAATATGAAAATGACAACTTTTAATTTTAGGAAGAGAAAAAACTTTTAAATAAAAACACGTCTTTTAATAAGTATTCTTGAAACTTAAAAGTATTAGTTCAAGATTTAAAATAAAAATATTTTATTGAAACATTATCACACGTTGAGAGTATATTAAAGTTGCAATAAAAATACAGTAGTAACATTTTTAATAAAATATTATATACTTTATATTCACTTTTATTATTATTTTTAGTTACCATGTTATTAGTACATAATATTTATTGGATTTATGGATAATTAATCTCCATAAGAGAATCTAATTGGTTATCATTTATCTAAAAACTTGATAATTAAATACAATAATTATTTTATGATCATGATCAACTTCTACCTTTCCCATGTTTGATTTTCATAAAATAAATACATAATAAAAAAGAACTATTAAGACAAAAAAATGATAAAGGCAGAAATTTGGTTGCTAATCACCTTAGTTACCGAAAAATCATTAAAGAGAACTCAGCTATTTTCTAGTTGGTCACAAAAACAAGTTTGTCTCTTAGCTACCTTTGCTTTTATTAATTGTTAGAGATCAAATTAGCCACCAAAATTTCGATTTGGTTAGAATTTAAAAATTAAAAATTATTGTTTTGCAATTTGGACTGCACCACCCTGTTCAATCAACCTGACCTGAATTAGCTATAGTTGAACAATTTCGTTACTCAATAAAATCGATTGTTTTCATAACTAGTGAAAACCGGTCAAGAACCAAACCAATCCAAAATTGATGAAAATAAATGTAGAAAGTCGGTTTGAACCGATATTTTTAAATTTAATCTAAAAAACTTTTAACATAAATAAAAATGCATTTAATAAGATTTACAAATTGTTATAAAAGCATTTTATTAATTATTAATAATTTTTATAAAATGTGTAATTTAGTCATGTCTATATATATATATATATATATATATATTAATTTATATTTTTATATCTTGATTTTTTATAATATTATAATATTATATTAATTTTTTATTTTATTTTTATTCTATATGTTATTGTTAATGACATTGTTGTATTTTATTAAATTATAAACCTAAATATTAAGATATATTTGATTTAGATTTTTATATTTACTTTAAATGTTAAGAACCTACGAAATAATGGTTTTATTATAGTTTTTAGTGTTATAAAGTTATGGTGTTATATTTATTTAATATGAATTTATATGCTATTTAATTATTATTATTATTATTATTATTATTATTATTATTTCGACCACGATTAAACTATTAAATCTTAAATTAATACTTTGATCCGTTGAATGTTTAGTCCGATTTTTAAAATATTGATAAAAAATATTAAATGAGCATTAAACACATATGGTGCATGTATGAGCTTTTACTTGTACCAACAGACACCAAGACGAAGTATAAAGTATCTACCCATGTCGATATCAGGACAATTACTATACTACTCTATCTAAACCACACATTACCATCCCTGAGACCCTAAATAATTGAGAAAGCAGGAAAAAATGTATTGAAGAAGTCCATTTTATGTTGTTTGATAAACACTGACAAAGAAGACTTAGAGGTAGATTTTGATTTCATAAGTGAATTTCAATTGTCAATTTTTTTTGTAAAATAATTTCACATTTTTATTACTTTTTTGTCTTAATTTTTTGGTTCATCAAGAAATAATCATAATTCAATTTCACATTCTTATCACTAGACATAATAAACTTTAAAAAATTGAAAATCTTTTAAAAAAGAGCATGATGCATTTGATGATGATATGAACATCAAATTAGTCAAGAATAATTTGGTAAAGATCAAACTAAGCAACCTATTTTCACTTTGTCACCTGTAAAACTTTTTTCTCTCTTATATATCAAAATTGTATTCGTTTTTTACATCAGAGACTCGTGCCAATAAAATCACTTTAAAATTTGTTGAATTTATCGATTTAACAATTTTCAAAATAAGAATATTACCTTAAAGTTTGAGACCACACAAATCCTCTGAGTGAAAAGTCTAGAGAGTTTTTTTTTTTTAATTGAAAAGGCTAGGGTTTCGTTATTTAACAAATGTCACAGTAAACAAATTGATAATTGTCTTATACATTGCAGATATTTTTTGTAGATACCTCTAAGTTATGGATAAAATTGTCATCCATAATTATTTATTATTTTGGTCCTCATATTGTAACGACACCTTTCATTTTCTTTTTTAATGAAACATCTCTTTTATTTTAGGCCAAGATACTCAACCTTCAAGTGTTTTTGTTTCTTGCACTCAAAGTAGCTATGTTTTCTTTCTCTCGTTTTTTGTCTTTTTATTTTTTATTTTTTCCTTTTCTCCTTCTTGAAATGAGGCTATAATTTACCCTCTTCATCATCATTCAACAAATCCTTTAGGATATTAAATAAATATTGTCTTTGTCATCAAATTCACCATTTTTCTTCAAATTTATATCACTTTCCTCTTCAACCTTTAAAGCTTTGAATGTAAATCTTTTTTCTAATTTAACAAGTTGGTGACAACTTTTTCCCAATTAAAGAGTTGAGTTCATTTATATCAATTTTATATCTAAATTAAAGATGAAAAATAAGTTTGGTTAAGTGATGGCATCCAAGTTTAATTTGATTTTTAAGTTTAAGATGTTATTTAATTTATTTAACGTGGTGCTTTTATTATAAGATTCAATATGACCTTTTAAAAACTTATATTGAATTGAAAAATTCTTTTAACACCTTTTGAGTAAGTTATCAAACTGATTATTAAATAAGTTAAGAGAAAATAGTTTATATACCAATAGCATAAATCAATTTTACATCATCAATCATAAACTATCATATATAATAAATTTATTAAATTTTATGATCACTATTTTAAAAGTGATCTTTTTTTCATGGGTTATATAGATCATAAGTATCTCCCCAATGCTATGGTAAGTAAATAATCTAAGTTGTGATACATGATTATTATTGATTTAAATTAATTTTTCACATAAAAATGATCTCATTAAATAAATTGTTCTCTTATATGTTCCTTGAGTTATTTTAGAAACTATTATAAAATAAAGATAAATGTTAATTAATATACAATGGATATTGATTAAAACTTAAATTAAAAATAAAATTATATTTTCTAATAATTTACAAAATAAATAAATATTTTAATTTATTAACTAATACATTTCTTGATTATAACGAGACCCTAAAATGAAATACAATTATTGTTGTTGTGGCTCCTATTAAATTTAAAGTCTTTTTAATGTCCATATCATACAGGAGAAATAATAAGAGAGACAAGTGCGTGTTTTGTAGGTGAAATTTCATCAAAATCGAGGGTGTGGGTGGATTTCATCAAGAACGAGACGAGACGAGAGGAATAACTATGATGATCCTTTGATCCTTCTAAATATGCGCTGTATCTCTATTCTCTGTGATCTAGTGTCTCGTCTCAGGAATGAATGAACAATCTACTCTCAATCGCTTAGCAATCTTTTGCGCCTGCGACTACGTCTCCTTCCCTTCACCTTTTTCCTTTCCTTTTCAGTAATGGGATAATAATGATACCAAGGTGTATCTAATTAGTAATTTTAAAATATTAATTAAAAACTAAAAAACTTATGTAAATTATAAAAAATATAAAAAATTACAGATAATATAATCTTTCATTTTCTAATAAAAATATTTTATTTTAAATTTCTTAACTAATTCTCTTATAATACTGATAAACATTTACCTAATATTAATAATACTATGTAGTTAATTTAGTTTTTTTTTTCTCTCTCTCTCTTTTCATTTACTGTGAAGTAAGTCAAGCTCCATCACATCTTAAATACCTGCCGCTGCCATCTCAATTCACACAAACCCTCAGTTTCTTATTCAATATTTCCTTCACACTATCTTCTCTTCTCTTCATGAGGGTTTAGCAAAGGGTTGCTAACAGAGTTTATTGGCATTCTGTCCACCTCCACTTCCTACTCTCTCTGATCTCTCTCTCTGAGCCACATGTTCGTGAAGTTGGAGGTGGGCATACTGTCAACTGAGTTCTGTTGGCTACTCTTTGTAAAGCCTTCATGATATTTATTCATTTCTCAACAATTAAAAGGTAAATAAAAGAAAGAGCCACCACAACGTTACATCGATCTCCCTAAACCATTATTTTTCTAATATATACTAAATCGCCATTCTTGTAATGCTTATACAATACTGTGTTCGATCTGCTATCATCTAACTTATGATACGAAGACCATGACTTTCTCCTCCTCCCGAAAGGATTATTACCACCATACTGCTTGCTGTTTTTTTTTTTTCTTCTGCAGACCCTAACAAGTTGGCTACGCAAATTAGAGATAAAGGGAGCGGTAGGTAGCACTAACATGCCTGAATCAATTTCCTTCTTTGTATTAGGTTGTGTTCTCTCAGTCCTCGCTAAATATTTACTATATTTGTTGGTTGGCTTAGGACATGGAAACCCTAATCTCTTCCTTGCTTCCTTCGATCTGTTAATTCTCAAACTTTTCATTTTTCCTCGTGGATTGGTCTAGTGGGAGACTTATGACAAGATCCTCTCTCGGGATGAAATGGGATTTCAATAAAAAGTAATTCTATTCCTTTTCAAATCAAAGTTTAGGTTTTTATAATTTAATTTGAAATCTGCCATGGTTATAGATAATTATATTTACATGTTTTGTTAGTTACTTGGTTTGATTGGCATAGATATGACAAACTGGAAATTAAAGATAGGTACATATATAAATCAGTGTCCGTGGCTGGCTTCAGCTTTAGCTCCATGCATGCCAGACTCATTGCCATTTTGATTGAAAGAAAACAAAGGTGCTTTGGGTTATTCGCGTTACTTATTTGCTAATAATACAATACATAGCCATATGTAAGTGTGTGAGGCAGATGGGTGTACGTATCTTTCTTTCTAGGCTCCACGAGCTCTCTGAACGTTAAGTTAGACTCATGATTGCAGATTGAAATTAAAATCCTCTTGCTCTTCTTTCAATGCAAAGCGCAATCTTCTATGGCGCGTGACCTCCATCCAAAGTCAGTAACGCTTGTATGCTTCCTAACAATATTGAAATTTTTCATATGATCTTTGCAATGAATTCTCTTCGGTTGGTGTTTTGAGAGATCAGTTTCCTTACATATATTTTCAATCAAAATTAATGAACTAATAAATAGGTATGTTCCAATGATTTTTTTTCTTTTAATTTCTTAATTAAATATTCTAAGAACATTATCATTAGGCAAACATTAATCAGTGTGTTTTGGACATTAATTAAGAAATTTAAAAAATATTTATTAACAGTAAGTGATGTGATTAATAGGAGGAGGTATAAGGTGTAAACACGGGATAGCAGGGTGGGTGGCCCCCCAAACTTAGGAGGTGCGCTGGAGTGTACTATGACTATGCATTTCACAGCTAGCTAACGGCAAATGCATTTTGAATTTGGTTCCAAGCGTGTACGATTCCAAAGTGTGCTAGGAATTTACCTTAATTATGGGACCATTTCATTATTATGGCAGACTCGTCGCAGTCTTATACTATAATGAGGGATATAACACCACAAGGATTTTGTTTTGTTTTTCTCTAATAGATCTGATTTTATTTGGTTTCCTTTTTTCTGAGATGGAGTGTTTACAGGCCAAAGTCCCAAGCACGAGGTGGACCAATCAAATGAGGAAGTTGGTGAAAAGTAATTTCAGATTTCAGATAATAGTAATGTCGTAAAACTGTAAAAAGTCAGCATTGTGTGTGTTCCCTAGATAGTAGTATTATTTAGTCCCTGCTTTTTGCTTGCTTGAGGATATCATATAAGTATATGCGGGGTGGGTTTGCAGGCAATCATGAATCTTCAAGACAACAACAGCACACGTTAATCAAACAACTTTTTCACAAGACTTTTATAAGCTATGGAAAGGGCATGCAACGATGAGTGCATGTTTTTTGGATCATTATGTTAAAATAACGCTCCCTTTTCGTGTCCTTTTGATTGTTTCAGCCTACATGTCTTGCTCTTAACTACATATACAGTGCTTTTAATTTCAAGGATACGAGTTGCAATATTGCAGAAGGCAACGAAAATGGTCGCCGCTTCTTCCATAATAAGCAGAAAAAAATGGTCTGAACCTTAGTATAAGAAATTAAAAGAAGTAATTAGATATAATAAAGTGGAAGGGATAACTTGTTAACTTATTTTATTTTGAAAAAGACCTAGCTAAAACTATCTGTAAGTAAGACTAACAAAACATTTATTGTTCTATAAGAATTTGCATGCGTTTGGCTAATGGATTGAATAAGTGTTTATGGTTGATTACAAAATATATTTACAATAATAAGTATAGTTAATTCATTTATTAATTTATTTGACGCGAAAATAAATAACTAAAGGTGTGTTAGGGAGCGATTTTAAATTTTTTATGAACTTAAAAAAATTTAATTTGACTAGTATATGATTTACAAGATAGGAGCTATATATGATACCTGAATCAATTTTTTTTCATCTACAAAAGAAGTGAATCAATTGTTTTCTTCATATAATCCAATTTAATCAACAAGTCAATGAATCTTAATTTCTATTTTTTTTTTCCATAATTTTTTACAAAATAGGACGTCAAAATTATGGAAAAAAAAAATAAAGAGATCAAAGTAGTTGATCAAGAATTGAAGAGACTCTCAAATATTTTAATTGGTTTGGATTTTTTCCGTTTTGAATTTAATCAGATTGAATAATATATATTTCTATTTTTTTCCCAATTTTGTCATTATTATTAATTTAAAGAAAATATATTATTTTTACTTTTTTACAGCAGATATTCTTTTTACTAGAATATGTTTTAACTTATATATTTGTTTTCATATTTTTTGTTCTTGCTTCAATTTTGAATAGTTTTCAGTCTTGACGGTAGCAAAGATGGCTCAGGGACATAAACATTTATATTGAAGGACGTAAATGCTTCCTCTTCATTCTCTTATATATAAGAATGACTTTTCTTTGTTTTCTCTTAGTACTTCTTTTCTAATATAGTTATCTTCGTGTTGAATTTTTTTTCATCTTTGACTTCACTTTTATCCTCAATGTGTTCTATGACAAAATTGATGAGAACCCACAGTTCTCCTTCACCCCAGGTCTCCAACAACTGTGCTATCTCTACCTGATTATGGGTATCTTATTGTTGTTTCTATTTGCTTACCTTCTTTTAATAAATGATCATTCATTGAGTGTTTTGTTTGAGGGGAAAATTCTAAGAGAGATTAACATGATGTGTGTCAAAGTGATGTAACATGAAATTATTTATTTATATCATGTCATAGTAAATATTAATATCTTAATACTTTTAGTTTGATGAAATGACTAAAATTATATATCTTACAAATATTATGAAATTAAATGTTTGTATTTTAAAATAGAATGATACAAATTATAAATTCTAAAAAATATAAGCATCAAGTATTTTTATTTTAAAATAGAAGGATAGAAATTGTAGAATTTAACATTTAATCTTTATTTTAAAGTGTAATATTTATTTATAATTCAATTCATCATAAGGATTAATTAGACATCTCGTGTATTGTCTAAATACAAAAGTTCTAGATAAAAGAAATTTCTAGTGTATTTATAAACATGTAACGTAAAAGTATTAAATATGTTTTATTAAATATTTTAAGTTATTTAAGAAGTAGGTGTTAAAATATTTTAATATTTTGATATAATCAATATTTTAATATTATTTTTATCAAAACAACCAACAGTAATATTATTAATATATTTAAGGCATGACTTTACAAACGTACTTTTTATTTATTTTATTTAACTATTATCCTTAAAATTAGTATTTTAAATGAGTTATTTAGATGTCTTAAGATATTCTTTTTGAACATGGAAAGGAGTAATGATAATGTATTGGTACAACGCACACTAGATCATTATCCGCGTTTGGCAGTCGGAGGATGAGTAATTGCTTCCACATTAATGGGTTGTATGGAGCATACGCGAATTATTGTCCTCATTCAATCATTATACTCTTTTGTCATGCCAACCCTTTGTGGGAACTAGGACCGCCAAAGGCAAAATTATATGTTCGGATTTGCACCATCATTAGTATTTAAGAGTTTTTTGGTTTTTGCTAATTACTACTAATAGTTGTCGTAAAACACATTCTCTACAAAGAAATTTTTATTTTGAAAATCTTTTTTTTCACAAAATAGAATCAGTACTTCTCTCCATTTTAATAATTAATATGATGAATACACAGATAAGCAACTCACAGATTGATTCAACTACAGTCAAGCAAGGTTCGATCATGTGCCACAAACCTTCTCTTTCCCAAACAGAAATACTTCCAGGACAGGTAAAGATATAGTGAAATGCATTTTCCAAATTTCGTTGACAGAAAAGGCAAGAAGCTGAACATTCAATACCTCTTGATTGCAGTCGTATTCTTGTAGGAATATTGCAATCCATGCAAACCCTTCAAAGGAAAACTTTGATTTTTTGAGGAACATTTAATCTACAAATTACCATCCAATTACCTGGGATTTGAAACTGAAGTTGGTCTCCAAATTGATACATAACGAGTCTGTAAGTCGACTTCACTGAGTATAATCCATCCCTGGAAAACTTCCAAATTCTTTTATCCTCTTCAAATTCATCAAATAGAGCATTGAGGCATCAATGCATTAATAAGAGTTTTGTCCATTGTCTAGTACCTGGTATCATCAAATCTTTAACCACCAGCTCTTTGACTGCCGAGTGAGGAACATGACCAATAGGACCCGAAGTCTCATTCCTAATCCAGTCCTGAGACCAAACATTAATATTAGCACCATCTTCGATTCTCCTTCTGAGACCCACATTTATTAAGTCTCGAGAACTCCAAATGCTACGCCAAGAATAGCTTGGATTATGACCAAGAGAGGAATCCAAAAAATCCACTCAAGGGAAGTATTTGGCTTTGAAGAGTTTAGTAACCATATCAATGGGGCTGAGAGATAAATCTCCGCCCTTGTTTCCTAAGCATCATAACAAGATTGAATCCAAAAAGTTCTAAAAAATTCATACCTCGTAGCTCCTTTCTTACTGTTAATTTCTCTTATTTCATCCATTTTATTCCTTTGCCATTTGCACCCCACCAATGAGTTTAACATACCTTGAAATTCCTCCATAGTTGACATCAGCAAGAGATAGGCACTCATAACATAGGTGAGAATGGCCTGTAAAGCAACCTTAATCATGACTTCACAACCTGCTTTGGATACAAATTCCCGCCATGGAGTTTATTCTCTTTCACATCTTATCTTTAACAAACCCAAAGGTACTCCTTCTATTCTTGCCAATAATTAAAGGCATTCCTAGGTATTTCTCAGCACCCATTCTAGCGTGAACACCAAGGATATTTGAAAGCAAATTGCGCCTTGCATTATCAGTATTTGAACTAAAAAAAAAATATTAGATTTATTTAGATTTATGGCTTGAACGGAAGCCACTTCATAAAGCTCCAGAATTCTCCTTAATTCATTCACCTCATTCGTAGTAGCTCTACATAACAAATAAATGCGTTATTGTTGGGGCACCGGCCACGCCATATTTTGATGCCATGAAAACGACCTAGTTGTTGAGCATTCCGGATAAGGGAACTTAAACCTTCTCCTCAAATGAGAAAAAGGATCGCCTTGCCTTAACCCTCTACCAAGGATTTATCGGACCAACCAAATCATGATTAACACTGACCTAGTAGTGCACTGTTTTCACACACAACATAATTTTTTTCACCCAAACATGATTGGAGTCCATGATCTTGATTATGACAACTCTTAGATAGCCCCAGTTAATCCTATCTTAGGCTTTATTGATATCCACCTTTAGAGACAACTCCTCAAATCTTCCACTTCTTTTGCTCTTCAAGCAGTGGATAATTTCTGAAGCCATGAGAACATTATCCATATTGGATCTGCCAGCTATGAAAGTAGATTGTTATTCTCCAATTATATCAGATAAGGTATTCTTTAATTTGTTGGCAAGTGATTTGGAAAGAATTTTATAAATAATGTCGCATAATGCAATCGTTCTGAACTCTTGCATTGACTTCAGATTTTCACACTGAGGAGTTATAACTATAGAAGTATCATTGGTTCCAACTAGTAAGGAACTTGTTTCTAACCAAGAGCTACAAGCCTCAAAGATCTCATCACCACATAAGCTCCAAAATCTCCTATAGAAGGCAGAATTTAGACCATCTGGCCCGGGTGATTTCTAAGGATGCATATGGAATAATTCAACCTGAAGCTCTTCTTTCTCAATAGCTGCACTCACCATAATATTTGCTTCCACAATAAAGTAACTCAAATTGTGTAAAGAAATCTCTTTATATGTTTAAATTTGTCTTTTTTACAATGCAATATATATTTGTTTAGAGTGGTCATAAATGAGATTTCTTTGATTAAGAATGTAATCATCTTAGATTTAATTTGTCTAAAAAATATTTTTTTAAATTTAATGTATTGTATCAATATTTAAAATTTAAATAAGATCAAAATTAAGTAATAGTGTTTAAAATAAATAAATAAATAATTAATAAAGAAAGTCACTTGACTTGATAAAAAAAATTCTGAAATCATTATCGTTTAAAACTTTGAGAATTTTGTATATTAAATTAAGATTTCAAAGGATTTCAAAAGATTTTTTTTTAAAAAAAGTTATATGGTATTCAATCATAATTTTAAATAGTATAAAATAACTCTTGTGATATTTAATTAAAACTTTTAAGAAAGACAACAAAATCTTATAATATTTAATTAAGATTTTTTTATAATTTACAAAAAGTCTTTTGGTATTAAAAAATATATAAATTTTGATGAATTATTTTTTAAGAAGAATTTTGATAGATTTTATCTCACTTTCTAGTATAAAACATCTGTCAAGTAATCTCATCGAAATCCTTGAGATTTTGTTGACGTAATATTTTCGTGATTATCAATTTTAATTTTGTTATTCACATAACCTACTAACTCTCTAACCAAATTTTCACCTCCACTACTCCCTTCTAGTATATGTTTATTATTGTACTCTATTTAAACATGTGATTAAATTTATCATGAAATAATTGTATTATTTAAAAAAATAGAAAACCAACTTATCATTTTAAATCTATTGTTCAAATCCAAAAGTGAGAATGATTATATGCTATTGCAAAAAAAAAATTAGTATAGGAAGACATAAAACTAGAATCAATATAACTAATAAAAGATTAAAAAATTATATTGTTTTTACTTTTTTTTATCCAAACCTCATCATTTTTTATTATTTTTCACTAACTCTTATAATTTTGAATGTGTTTTTAAAATTTTTAAATCTTATAAATCTATAAAGTCATTTCAAATCCTTTAAATTTTTATGATATAAATTTATTAAAATTCAAACTATCATAAAAAGTTTTAGAACATATTTATTAGTAGATCTCAAATTGGAAATTTAAACCACTTTTTGGTGAATCTCATAGTGACAGTATAATGTAAGATCTCTTAATATTTCTTTTATTTTTTTTCTTTAGTGATATATTTCATTTTGAAATCTTAAAATGAACACTATGTAGATCTTTAGAGTTCTTATAAAAAACTCATTCTCCATGTTGGAGATGTGCTTACCTCCTTTACTAAAAAATCTAATGAAGACAAAATCTTGAGTTCAAGATATTTACTCAAGATCTTACACTAAAGATTCTCTTGTAAATAAATATGATAAGTCATAATATTTCTACTTAATATTTAAAATTTACATGACTTTTTATTACCTCCTTGATTGGGAGATTAAGTAAAGATCAAATATTAAACTCAAGATTCTTACTCAATATTTGACACTAAAGATTTTCTTATAAATAAATCTAATAAGTCATAATATTTTTAATTAATATTTAAAATTGACAAGACTTTTTATTTATTAAAATAATCTTTTAAAATTTCCATCTAATCTTAAAACTAACATTTAGTTGACTTTAATCAATTCTTAATCAGTTAGGCTCATTCTTGCTCAAAGTCTAATATTAAAGATTCTTTTATAAATAAATCATAATATTTCTACTTGATATTTAAAATTTACAAGACTTTTTATTTATTAAAATAATATTTAAAATCCTAATCTAATCTTAGAAACTAACATGTATTTGACTTTAGTTAATTCTTAATCGGGGTTAGGCTCGCTCTCTGATTGGCCAATTATTTGTTGTTCAAACTAGTTTATTTTTGTTTTGTTTTTTAGTGAAGTCTCTACCTCCCGTTGTTAGCCAGTCGTCCGTCGAATCAAATGTCGTTGCGCGTGCTAAGCTAACAGTCCATTAGGCCCAATGTCCAAATTCGCCCATTAACTTCCCAACGTAGTTCGTTTTTTAATCAAATGTTTTTTTTTTTTCTTTGATCCGTAAGAATCAACATGTCTGAAGAAGCTTCCAACAACCTTCATTCTTAACTAATTGAGACTTGGATTCTTTTAGTTTTTTAATCAATTTTTATTTGATCTACAAATGTTAGTAGTTAATCTTTTGTTAGAATATTAATGAAGAACACGAAGCTACAACCTCTTTTCCCTTCTCCCTTCAACTGTTAAACCTAAACCTCTATTCTCAATTATTAAACTAATTTTATAACTTCAAAAGAGAATGTATTTAAGTAGGCATATCAATCAAGTGTTTATTAAATAAAATATTATAATATTAGATTTTATGTCATATAAAATTAATTATGGAAGTTAAGATTATACAAAAAAATGGTTAAATTAAATCGCAATCCAAATCAAACCATACTTAAATATTCTAAATAATGAAAACTGATTTTTAAACCAATTTGGTTTAATTTTTAACAAATAATTTGTCTACCCAATTTTTAAAACCAATTTTAAAATTAGTTTTCAACTATAACTTATTTTAAACTCAATTCAATTGCAAAATTTGTTTTTTAAAACTAATTTTAAACCAACTTTGGACTGTTTTTAAAATTAAATTCGGTTTTTGAATTAAAAATTAGTTTCAAAACCAGTTTTGAACTAAATCTGGTTTTGTTCATAAACTAGTCTAAAAGTTAGTTTGGTAGAAACTCAAACTAGTTTAAAATAAATAAAAATAGTTTGATTTTAAAAGTCAATCTGCATATTTAGTTTTAAAATGGATTTGGTTTGGTTTTTTAAAACCAAACCATGCAAACCCTCAATGATATTTATTGAGATAAAATAATAACCATTTATTTTCGCTTCTCTAAAAAGTTTGTTAAAATAAGTTAAAGATAATTTATCAGGTTCACAAAGCTCAAAAAAGTTTATATAAATTCTTTCCGATACCATTCGAGTAACTTATTTAACTAAGTTTAAGAAAATTATAAAAAAATAAAAATCACTTGGCAAATGCTAAAATAAGAAAGTAAATTTTATATTAAAATGTAAAAAATTACACTTCTATTTTTAAATGCGCTTTCATATAATTTCTGATAAAAGCTTCCTTTTTTAATTGCTTAACCAACATACACTAATTAGCAAGACTCAAATAATTTTTTCACTTAATAATCACTGATTTATTTTGTTTCACTTGTTGGAGCAATGGAATACTATTTTTTTGTTCATTTTGTTTGAAGTTGTGATTTTGAAGAAGAAATATATTATTACGTTATTTTGTTTTAAGTTTTTACTGGATTGTTGGATGAGTTAACTTTCTTTAAATAAAATATTACAATTTCACCTCAAATTATATTGAATATATATATATATATATGTGTGTGTGTATATATATATTTTAAAAAAATATAGTTATAAGTTATAACTAATTTAGTATAAGTAAATTATGATCACTATATAAAGTTGAATCGTTATTTAATTTAGGGGGAAAATATCAAAATTAAATCCAACATGCAAGCTGATGGACTGGGTCTGGGTAGTAACTGTGGGATCGATTTCAGGCAATCCCCTGTGGGCTGTGGGCTGTAGGCTGTGGGCCGTGGCTGTCAGTGTCTAATTTCCATGTTATACTCAAAATGGCCACATCATGGAATGGAAGCGATTAGATTTCGAGAACTTGCTACTACTTGCGAATAACTATTCATTAAATTAAAAATGGTTTTGCAATTTTATCTTAATAAGTAAAATTTAATATTAGTTTTATTTTTCTTATTTTATTTATTTATAAAATAAGAATAGGATGACTTGACATTTAGGTAAATTTCATAATTTAATATGTTCTATCCCCCTAAAACTTGTAATAATATGAATTTTTTCTTTAGTCTGAGACAATAATAAATTGATTTGTAAAAAAGAAAAAATTTAATTTAATCTTTAAATGTATAAAAAGTATTATAAATTTGTCTTATGAATAATTTAATTAAAATTGATTTTTAAACTTTAAAATTTAATGTGAAATTAATTCAAAAAAATATAATATATTGTTAATTAATTTTTGAACATTAGAACTTAATAATAAAATGATATCATAAAATTAACAACAAAACTAAGGTGACACTTTATGTATATTTAGAAACTAAATTTAAAATTTTCCTTTCGAGTTGAATTGATAGAATGATGTTCTAAAATTCGGTCTGATTGATCGAATCTAGACTATCGAATCTCAATTGAACTGGTACGACTCGATCGATTTTACAACTTTTTTTTTTCTTTCTTTTTTTTTAATATATTTTTAGAAATTTTTTTTTTTAAATTTTAAATTTTGAAGTATAAATGAATTTTTCTTACTCAAATAATATTAGTTATATATTTATATAATTTTAAAATTTTAATATATAACAATTAAACCAATTAGTAACCTACCACCGATTGATTGTACCACTGACTCACTATTTCAATCATATCGGATCAAATTTTACAAGTATGGATAAAATGTTGCTGATAATATTAAAAGTATAAACAAATATTATGAAATTTGAAAAGCTGATCCTTTATTAGTGTACCTAAAAAGAAGGTGAATCTAAAGACACAGACTATTGTTTTGGTGGTGAGGGAGAATATGCATGTTTAAAATGGCGACATGGAGTGACTCATTATCTTCCCTTTCCTTCCTTTCCGATAACGAGTCGAGGAGCAGAAGCGACCTATAATTATAAAAGTGGCATAACATAACGTAACAATGTTGTCATATGGTCGCCATATTCTAAATCCTTCTTCTACCCAACGAAATCTCGCTGTCTTAAATTCCACTCGCCTCCGTTATTTGACTCCGACAACATTCTTCTTCAAATCTCATTCTTCAATCGCCAAGACCACAATGGGTTCTCTCTCTGCTCTCTACCAACCTATCCAATATCCCACTGCTCGCAGAGACGACTCCGTCCTTGACGACTTCCACGGCGTCAAGATTGCCGATCCTTACCGATGGTACGGAACGGAACTGCAAGCAGCTCCAATACAATAAGTCAATAATAGTACATTTTCATTTGGTTTTAGTAACAACAAACTAAGTAACTAAGTTGGTTGAGCAGCGTATGTGAGTTATTGTAAACATGACACTTTCTTCGATTCCTACTAACAAGTGTTTGTGTTTTGCTAGGCTGGAGAATCCGGAGGCAGAGGAAGTGAAAGAGTTCGTGCAGAAACAGGTTGCGCTGACGGATTCGGTGCTGCAGAGGTGCGACTGTAGGCCCAAACTGGCGGAGAAGATAACCAAGTTGTTTGATAATCCTCGTTACAACGCTCCTTTCAGACGAGGCAATAATAAGTACTTTTACTTCCACAATACGGGGCTTCAGGCGCAGAGTGTGCTCTATATGCAGGACACTCTGGAGGCTGAGGCTGAGGTTTTGCTCGATCCCAATGCCCTCAGTGAAGATGGCACTGTCTCACTCAGCACGCTATCCGTTAGCAAAGACGCTGAGTTTTTGGCTTATGGACTTAGTTCCAGCGGCAGTGACTGGGTCACAATAAACTTAATGCGTATTCAGGACAAGACTGTCCAGCCTGACACTTTGTCTTGGGTTAGTTAGAGAATGAATCTTTGTTCAATGACTTAACTGAATGGAATTCAAATCAAAATAATGCTAATGCTTCATGTTTCAGGTCAAGTTTTCCTCTATTAGTTGGACGCATGATACCAAAGGTTTCTTTTACAGCCGCTATCCCGCACCAAAGTATGTTGTTGTCTCTATTCTAATCTTCTTTCCAGGACTTTGAATTTCTTATTTGTGATCATACACATTCAAAGGGATGATGGTGGGATTCAAAATTTGACTTTATTACTTTTCTTTGCCAAGTAGGGATGGAGAACTAGCAGATGCTGGGACTGAGACTAATGCAAACCTTTATCATGAGCTCTATTATCATTTTTTGGGTACTGATCAATCACAAGATATTCTGTGTTGGAGGGATCCTGACAATCCTAAATATATGTTTGGAGGAACTGTTACTGAGGATGGCAAGGTAACTTTTTGCTATTATGCCGCTGTTCTTTTCAAGGTTTTAGTGATATCAATATCATTGATGCTTCATTGTTTAGGCCTTACCATTCATTTTTTTTTTTAACAAATGTATATCATATTACCGTGGTATTTTTTTTTTTTGTTGCTATATTCAAATTGGACTTTTTTTAGTCATATCTTAACTTAAAAGACCTGGATCTTTAAACTTCACAATATTCTAATTATTGTCAGAAAAAAGGATTATGCAACTTACTGTTATGTAATTTATTTAAATATCTACTTCCATCAGAAAATATACTTCTTTTTTCATTCTTGTAATTTGTAGGAACCATGGTTAAATTCATAACATTGCAACTTTGCAAGTTAGACGTGATAATAAGCTTAGGCATAGTATGATTTTCCTTTGTCAAAGGGCGTTATTGTGACAAGGCATGAAAATGGTTTTATGTATATGATATGATTTCAATTTCCCTAAAAAACTGACTGTTTTTATTGATTGTGCAGTATGTTCTTCTCTATATTGAAGAAGGGTGTGATCCAGTTAACAAGCTTTATTACTGTGACTTGTCTGAACTTCCAAATGGGCTGGAAGGTTTTCGGAATGAGAGTTCCCTCCTCCCATTTGTCAAGCTTGTTGATAAATTTGATGGACAATATCAAGTCATTGCAAATGATGACACATTATTTACATTTTTAACTAACAAAGATGCTCCAAAATATAAAGTAGTCCGAGTAGATTTGAAAGAACCAAATGCTTGGATCGATGTTATCCAAGAGTCTGAAAAAGATGTGCTTGAGTCAGCACGTGCTGTAAATGGTAATCAACTGATTGTGAGCTATTTGAGTGATGTGAAATATGTTCTGCAAGTAAGAGACTTGGAAACAGGTTCCTTGCAACATCAGTTACCAATTGACATTGGTACAATCAGTGAAATTTCTGCCCGGCGTGAAGACACTGTGGTTTTCATTGGTTTTACAAGCTTCTTGACGCCTGGAATCATATACCAGTGCGACCTGGGAACACAAACTCCTGACATGAAGATATTTCGTGAGATTGACGTTCCTGGGTTTGATCGCTCTGAGTTTCATGCCAATCAGGTAAAAGAAAGATTCTTTGATGCTGATAAGTTGTTACCATACTTTAAAGTTCACATTATTTGTTTATCTCTTTCAAATGTCATTACTGTGTATGAGTATGACAATTGCTGTCTCTTGGAATCTGTGTTGTTGTTTTATCGTTTGTTCTATTCTTTAATATAACTAAACATTTCAGGTTTTTGTGCCTACTAAAGATGGTACCAAGATTCCAATGTTCATTGTTGCCAGAAAGGATATTGTTTTGGATGGTTCACACCCTTGTCTGTTATATGGATATGGCGGCTTTAACATCAGTCTTACACCATATTTCAACATCAGTCGCACTGTATTGGCTAGACATTTAGGTGCTGTTTTCTGCATAGCAAATATTCGTGGTGGTGGAGAATATGGGGAGGAATGGCATAAATCTGGCTCCCTTGCAAATAAGCAAAACTGCTTTGATGATTTCATTTCAGCAGCTGAATACCTTGTATCTGCTGGTTATACCCAACCCAGAAAGTTATGTATTGAGGGTGGAAGCAATGGTGGACTTCTTGTTGGCGCTTGCATAAATCAGGTATGATTCAATCGCCATTTATTTGGGAGTTGCAACTGGGGCTCTTTGGTTGGTGATTTTCATGTCTGGTCCTTTGTTAATTGTAATGTGCCTTTTTATTACTTTGTGGTATTGATGAACCCCAATTTGTGAACAGAGACCTGATCTTTTTGGTTGTGCCCTGGCTCATGTTGGTGTTATGGACATGTTACGGTTCCACAAATTTACAATAGGTTTGTTTTGATCTGTTTTCTTTACTAAATTGTTATTTTGTTATTGTGTATCACTATTGATTTAGTTGTGTTATTCAGGTCATGCTTGGACCACAGATTTTGGTTGTTCAGAAAAGGAGGAAGAATTTCATTGGCTAATCAAGTATGTTAAACCGATCATGAAAAATAAGAATGATGTTTTGTATTTTGTAACTGCATAATTGTAGTTTCTGCTAAGCATTTTAAGTTAGTGATGATTTTTTATAAAATTGCTTGTAAGTAATGATACTGCGGTGGAACATTGGTAACAATGGAATGAGCAGGTTTTGGACAATTAAAATGGATTGATAATTTGTCAGGATGCTTTTAGTGAAAGTGTAGTGGGTGGACATGGATTGAGGATAGATTGCTCTTAATTTTGATACATAATAGACTCATAGGTAAATATTTGTACTCAACCCAGCTCAAACACATTCATTCCATCTTAAATAACCTTCAGCCAAGTACTTTCGACTGCCTTATGATTTATGAGACTATCACTAGTCACCGCCTTTGATCCTTGACTATTATTTGCAATCAATGCTTGTTTTGTGCCCCTGTAGTTCAGAAGCTACACATGCATTTCTTGGTGTAGGAAGCAATTTTGATAGAGATAGTCCCGTTAGACCAAAGTCATTACTATTGTGTAGGACTGCAGGGCTTCCTCACCCTTTATCTTTTGCTAAATAATCAAATATGAAAAAAACAAGATAAGTGATTAAACAATTATCAAAATGGTGACAACTAACCGTTAATAACGAGTGATTTAGTTGTTTGTGTTTATCCACCTTGGTTTATGGTTTCTTCTAAAAGCCGAGCGTACCTCAAGTTATTTCCATTTCTAAGAGCTATAACAATTCAGTTGGAGGATTGCTAGGTGTAGTTTTAACTTTAATATGATTTCATGAGCACATGCAATTTAGATTTCCTTCCTCGTTTATAGTTGAGAATTCTTATTATCACTCGGGAACTTTTTTTCTCATAGTATTGATATGATTTAGGGACTATGTGTGTGAGATATGATTTTGTTTAATACATTGTGTTTAGGTACTCACCATTGCATAACGTCCGGAGACCTTGGGAACAGCATCCTGATCAGTCAATTCAGTACCCATCAACAATGTTGTTGACTGCTGATCATGATGATCGTGTTGTGCCATTGCATTCGTTAAAGCTGTTAGCGGTTAGTCTGTTTCTCTTAACTCAAAAGTATTGGTTGGAGAAACTTTACAACTTTGCTTTATTGAATTATTTTGCAAACTACAAAATAAGTTGTTACAACTCACAAGCTACTTTAGTTATCAAATCACTATTTGCATAATGAAGATTTTGGTTTCTGCTGCAGCACTCTTTAAACATGTAATTCTATTTTACTTTTTATTTGCAGACCCTGCAGTATGTCCTCGTTACCAGCCTTGATAAAAGTCCCCAAACAAACCCAATAATTGGTCGCATTGAATGCAAGGCTGGGCATGGAGCTGGGCGTCCAATACAGAAAACGGTAATAGTAGCTTCCCTTCTCCATTGTTGATTGTTGTAGTGTGGTTTTTAAGTTAAATAAGTTGTTAACTGCAGATAGATGAAGCTGCTGACCGGTACAGTTTCATGGCCAAAATGTTAGACGCACATTGGATTGAATAGAGGAGCATATTCAAACATAAGGTGGAGGAAGGAAAAACAGAATTTTTTTTTTTTCTGACAGCAAGAGGCTATTTCATTTCTTCCTTTTCCATCCATGAAAGGAAAGGAACTGCATTTGGTGGCCAAGAGGGCGTGTCACTTATAAATTTATATTTTGGGAGGCCAACCTACGTAAGGGATCATAGTGCCGTATAAAGTTGGAACACCATTCCGATGTCACTCTTTCATACTATTACTACCCTGTGTTGCAAAATGGTATTTGTATATGCTCCTTAGTTTTATTTGAATCGAGCTAGCTTCCCTTGAACAGTCAAGACCTGAATAAAAGGATGCCTTATGCTTTTGCTATGTTGTCGAGATAATTTAATCTTTATACATTACTATTGAAAAACATGGTCATTGAAATCTTTTCCATTCATCTGTGATTCAATTGGAAAATTTGTATGAATTGAACCTGAAGTGATCATGATCCGAATCTGCAGAATAGTCGTTTGAAACCATTGCTTCTGCTATACCAGATGGTAGAGTACCAGCAATCTTGATATTGGCCATTGGGTTATAATTTTTCAAGTCAGATAGTTGTGGTCGTGACTCATGACTCGTGGAGTGAGTTTCTCGACCAATGCGAAAGCTTATCTTTGAATATAAATGATACTACTATTCTCGTAATTGAATTGCACTGTAAGTCTATAACAATAGTTATAATATTTAGTGGAATAGGAATGAGTAATATCATTTTGAGCCATAGTTATTAATTTTGAACCGTTTACCGTCAAACGCATGTTAACCACCAGAAAAATAACATTACTCAATAATCAATAGTGAATTATAAAATGTACTTTCTTTCCGTAAGTAAAACAGCCTATTGTCAATTTTTTTATAGAAAACTTGTATTTATACTCCAAAAAAATTATACTTTAGACTAAATAAAATAAATTCTTTTAATCTCAACATAATCTATTTTTTTTACATGTATCTTTCCAAGATAAATTCTATGCTATAATAACTTCAGGATTTCTTTCTACGTTGCTCAAGGGCACTAATGTTCAGGGACCGAAATAAAATGCTTGTACACTTATCTCTACGAAAAGATACAGTTCTAGGAAATCTTTTACTGCTAGAAGAAAGTAGCTCCAGTTGAAGATGCATATGGTGCGTCTATCATTTCATCAGACCACTGTCCACTCCAAAGTCAAGCAACCAGATTTGAAACCGGATTATGTCAGGAAACACTCCATATTGATGTCTGTGACATCAAGTTGCAAAATTTCAGCTCTGCAACCCAAAATTGATCCAATGCTGCAAAACCAAAGTAGTAAATAAGGCACATGCCAATAAGGTAACGTGTTCAAGGCAGTATCGAAGGAGGGAATACATCTTTTTATCAGTTTCCATAAATTGAAAGCATCATTTGTCATACCTAGGATGGGTGCATCCAACTGATCCAAGATCCCCATGAACCAATTCCTTGATGTATGTCCCAGCCTGAACAAGTACAAACATATTAGATCTTTCAGACTTCCACTAATTAGTAATTACAGATTTCTAGCAAGAATTTACAGCAGTCAGAGGAATCATTTTCAAGTGAACTGCTTAAAGATCTTTCTCCAACTATACTGGACTCACCTATAAAATAAATAAAAAATCTAAATGATCTATGCAAGGAACTGTAAAATCACAGGCAGTGTTGACACCATTGTCAGACCTATAGACAATCTTAACATATGTTAGAGCCCTAGACTAGTCAAAGGAAAACAAAATAAATCATAAGGCACTGTCTACCAGAAAAAGAAAATAGAAATAGAAATTTTGGGAGTGTTTTGATTTTAAGTTCCAGATTGGGGAAAGAGGACGTGAAATTTTGGCTTCACAATCTTCTCCAGTTACGCAAATTGTAACGACCAAAAGAAGTAGAGATAGAAATAGGATAATATTTTAATGAGAGCGTGGAATGTTGTTTCTTCATTTTGTATAAAAAAAAAAACTCTGTTCTTTGATTCAATAACCAATAGTCCTGTGCTCACTGATTACAGCATACTGTGAATTACTAAATGATTCTTGAACTTAGCGTAACTACTGCTGTGAAAAATTGAACCAAACTAGTAATACTTTTATCATCATGTTATTTAAAATTGAATCGTCCTTGGATTGTTGGGTATGTAAATAATGGTCTGGCTCAGGCATGTGCATCTTAATTTGACATGGACCGTTGTGGAGTAGAGGCAAAGAGCCCAATCAAATTATAGTACTGAATGCTAGAAGTAGAGATATAAAATCCAATGAGTTGCAATCCCTTTATTATGTCAAAATCTATCATCATGCTAGCACTGCCCATTTGGAAATTATGCCAGGTGAGTCATAGCTGATGAGGACTGCAAGGGATGAGTTCAACAGAATGCCTTTGAGTTGCTTCTATAATCAAAGAATGCTACATGTCTACATTGTGTTCTTATACAATCTAAGTAAGCAGTAATCAAAAGCCGCTAAAGTTGGCCTTAGACAGTCCTCCTTCGACCTATCTAATATATATGTCATGGCTAAAGTAATGGCTGACATGGGAAGAGGGTGAAGCATGTTTGCTGTCATTATATATCTGCATATATCACAGCACTATGACGGGAACTAACAAGTAACAGCCATCCATAGTTAAAACAAAAAGGTTTAAGCAAGCAGTATAGTTCATCAAAATGGGCAGCAATATGTTAATGTTTCTTTTGGGAAACCAAAAAAACAGAATCCATTTCAGCATTTTTAAAATCAGCTTTTGACAATAGAGTTCCAATTCTTTTATCACCCCAACCCCCCCAAAAGTCCAATCTGAAATAGTCTTGCACTTTCTCTTTCACAAAAATATTAGAAGAGTAAAATACACTCCTCTGAGATACTTAGATTGCATCATCTTTCCCTTTTATTTTAAAAATATTACACTTCCCTTCCGTGAGAAATGAAAGTGCACACGCTTTAATTTATTTTAATGTAAATGAGACTTGTCAACTATGAACAGACCCTTGTATTTTCTTTTCAAATTTCAATTGGCAGGCTTCATAGATGCAATGATGTTTTGAACTCTTGCCTAGTCAACTTTGAAATTTCACTCAGAATCTCCAATTTCATATCTGCATTGTGTACCAGTTGATTGATATTAGGTTACATAAAATTAGGATTTTGAATCCCTCATGTTCAGTTCTAGAGGATGTAAACGTTTTAAGAGTTATGCTACTTGGGAAATTTGATCGAAATCAAGCACATTAAAAAAGAATTGTGGGAAGAAGATTTGGAAGCATATTTAACACTTCAAATCTTGCTGTCTTTATTCTCAACGTTTATTAAAGATGACAAAGCCATATCAAACGCCACGCAATCCTAAAAATTCGGGTATAAGGACAAACCTAAAACGAACCGAGTCATAGAGATCATTGCTATTAATACTGGAATTACGTAAAAGTAATAATATTATTCTGATGTATTCTACAGCACTGAAGAAGCAGATACTAACTCACCAACCATAACCAAGCTGTCCATCGTTACTTTGCATCTCTCTATCATTTAATAATATTGCTTCATGGCCCATAGGTATCATTAGGATTACTATTTGATTTTTTAATTGCTGCATGAGTGTTTCAAAGAATTGAACTTGCCTTCTTGCAACACACTGCAGCTCGTCCTCTTCCATTGCAGCTATGACAGAAGCCTGACATAAAATTTACTCAATAATATATGTTAAAGAGTGTATTGTATCACCAAAAATTAATTTCGAGTTTGAACATTAAGTATACAATTATTTTAAAAATACTTAAAGAAAGAACACAATTATTTTAAAAATACTTAAAGAAAGAACTATATCGGTCATAAGTTGAATAATATCTGTACTTTTTTGGTTTTTAACTGAGAAGAAGACCAAGGACATCGAAGAAAGTTATAACTGACTTCACATAATAAGACTTGACTTTTGTTGTTGCTGCGCGGATGAGTCAACCAACATTTAAGATTTTATTTTTTTAAAATAAGACTTCTATAAGATGAGAATATAATGCTATGGTGTTGCGGAATTTATATATGAGGATAAATGACGCAATGAAACTAGAATAAGAAAGAAGCGGAGTAAGTGCATGAAGATAATAATTATAAAACGTCCACACTAAATTGCAAGGATGTAGGGAAAATCAATGGTTATGGAACCGTGTAAGTGGCATGATATCATGATATCACCTCCGTGGGGGAAGTAAGAACAACGATTGAAATAATGTAAGTGGATGTAATATGGGATCAAACAAAAATGGTCTTGTTGAAATTTTGGTTCTTCATAGAACGTGATGGGGATCAACCAAACCTTGTAGCCGAGAAGCTGACCCAACTTTATAGGATAAGATTAGGCTATTGTTGTTGATGTTTTATTCTACTTCTTGACTAACTTTTTCAACCAAACTTTTCTTCACAAGTCCTTTGGAGTACAATTCATTCGACAACTTCGAAGCTTCCTCTGCTAATCCTTCATAAGTAATGCCTTTTATGAGAGTAGTGTAGGTAGCCTCAGTAGGTTTACATCCTTTTGCCACCATATCAGCCAGAAAATCTATGGCAAAACAAGTCTGCTGAGCTTTACACAGTCCCGTCATTATTGAGTTATAAATGAATGCATTGGGTCGAATACCAAACCTTTTCAAGTAATGGAAAAATTTGATTGCTTCATGAACCTTTCCTTCACGACTTAGGCCCCCTACTACTGAAGTGCAAGTAATTAGATCAGGCTTAAGACCCTTATAGCACATCTCTTCCAAGAGCTCTACAGCCAGTTTAGCTTTTCCCACCTTTAAAAGCCCATTAATTATTATATTGTAAGTAATTATATCTGCTTCAAGACCTTTTCTGCACATCTCTTCAAAAAGTTCAACAGCACACTCTGTTTTTCCAACCTTCAAAAGCCCATCAATCACTGTATTATAACTAATTAGAGAAGGAGAGCATCCCTTGGAACTTAGCTGGCTCAGTATCACAACTGCATCATCCACCTTCCCATCTTTGCATAATGCAGTTAGCAAAATATTATAGGTCACTATATCTGGGTAACAACCCCTAGATACCATTATTTCCAAGTACTCAACTGCTCTATCAATATTTTTTCCTTTACAAAACCCTTGAATCAATGGATTGAAACTTCTGGAATTAGGAGTATGACCATGCTTTGGCATCATCTCCAAGACATTAAGGGCTTTACCTAGTAATCCTTTCTGGCACAAGAAATTGATCAAGATATTGAAAGTAACAACACTCGGGAAACACCCCTTACGAAGCATGGTAGCCAATAGTTTCATAGCATCCATCCATCTTCCACCACTACACAAGCTACACAGGATCATATTGTGGGAAATCACATCAGGCTGACAACCATAGGATGGCAATTTCTTTAAAAATCTAATTGCTTCATCCAACCTACCTCCTTTACAAAACCCTTTTATAAGAACATTATATGTAACCACATCAGGTTTGCATCCTTTACTCCTCATCTTATTGAACAGCTTCATTGCCTGACCAACTCCACTTTCTTTACAAGTTGCATCAATCAATACAGTGCATGTAACTACATCTGGGTAACACTTGCTTTGCAGCTGTCTGTCAAGTACTTGCATGGCTTGCTTCAATTTCCCTCTATCACACAAACTACACAAAACTGCATCATATGTAGCAGCATTTGGAGCAACACCCATGCGATCCAGAACCTGCAAGGCTTCCTCTATCTCCCCTGATTTGCAATAACCACTAATCAAAACATTGTAACTGGTTACATCAATAACAGCTCCAGACTCCTCCAGAATTCCCATGATTTGAGTTGCATTCTTAGTCCTGCCAATCTTGCAAAACTCACGGATTAAAGCAGTGCAAGCAATGACATCAGGACTTTTGCCTTTGTTAGTCATATACTCAAGAAACCTAGAACCTTCCTCCAATTCCCCATTTCTAATCAACCTGCGGAGATGATGAATCTCAGACTCCTTAAAATTCAGGGAATTATTGACCCTATCTGGCGAGGATTCCACCCCATTTAAAGCCCCTTTAGAGAATCTTTCAGAATGTTGCAGATTACCTTTCAAACCAGAATTTTCATATTTCGAAACAGAAAAAACGCAATTGCCCAAATGCTTTCTAGACCAAGTGCCCTTAGGTTTTCGAAAGTCAATAACCCCATCATACAGACCAAATACGTGAGATTTGCATGCCGCATTATACATTATCACCAAATTGAATGCAGAAACAGTGTTATAAATTTCTCAGTGGAAGTGTTTATATGAGAAAAACTGTGTATGGGGTACCACCAAGTCCATTGCTTCACGGAATTTCAACACTTGCTACACAAACGCTCATGCCACCATATCCATTTTCACCAACACTCTTAACCTGAAAGGCCAAAATCACACATTCCATAAGTGCACAAGTTAATATACTTAAAAGGTTAAGTATGCTATAAAAAATGAGGCAAGCCAATAATGAAACCTGCAATAACTGCCTTATTGATAGTCAAAATCTAAGCATCCACGACAACAACACAACACCAAAGGCAAACTTAAACATAGCTACTTCACAAGTCATTCATCAAATCTGAACCTATACAGTAAACAATCCTACAAATCAAGCAAAAATAAAGCACACAAAGTTATACAGCAGAGAAATCATAATTCATGGTTTTCTAGAGGAAAATGAGGAGGAGGGAAAAAGGCTGAGCGAAAAAGAAAAAAGAACTAATAACTGAGTGAAGAAAAGAGGCGAACTTGTAAATAGAGAAAGGTGAGAGGCGAGGGTTTGACTTAGCCGGAGGGCAAACAGACCGGAGGTATCTGTGGCAACGCAACGGTGTCAAGTGTTGAGCGGCAAACTGGGAAGGTGTTCGTACTTGACTACTAGGTTCTCCGCACTAATGCAATTGTGTAAATATCCTATCATTGTGTTGCACCAATTTTTATTTATTCCTATTCCTATTCTTATCTGCGTGATTAATTGATTTAACTATTTTTTTAAAACATTTAATTTAATTATAATTTTAAATATGTTAATTATTTATATTTTCATTTAAAAATTATTCTTCTATCTACTTAATTATTTTTATTAATATTTGGAGAGAATAATTAAGTAAATATATATTGAGAAAAAAAATAACTGATGCATTTAAAAATTATTAAAAAAGATAAATAAAATGGAGATATTTAATTTTTTATTTAAAAATAAATTATAGTTTTGATCTAATTTTTTATTTCTTATATTTAATTAATTCATTTATGGATGATACTTTGTTTAACAACAGAGAATCAATTCCTTTTCATTGTTAAGATTGTGTATAGAATAACGAGGTAGAGTATGAGCTACCGAGTTTAGTCTTCTACTAACAAACTAGCAGCTAAAAAGAGGATGAGAATTAAGCAATTGTGTAGTGTGATTCAACAGAATACCACATTCTGAATCGTTGTTCCTGCTGCTTGAAAGTTGCTCCACCAGCCCTTTGCAGCCTGCTTCGAAAATCACTGCATAAAAAGGCAGCTCATCCATCCATTTCAAAGACTTCACATGTTTAGTTCCAACGCAAGAGAAAAGTCAAAATAATTGAGTCAAAAATTAATTATGACTTGAAACAATTTTAAATAATTTGGTGTTTGAATTTTATTTTTAATTTATTTTTATAATAAAAACATTCAAATATAAATTACATCACATTAATATCAATTTTAACCAAGATCAATATTATAAAGTCAATTAAATTTAAAATTATTTTTATCAACATTCATTCAAACACACATTTATATTAGATATGTATTGGAGTGTAAATGACTAAAAGTATTCATAAATCACTCGAACTCAACTTGATAAATATTCTATCAAGCTCGTTTGTTTAATTAATAAAAAACTCAAATTTGATATTGAACTCGAATCAAGTTACAAACTTAACATTAACAACTTATTTATATATATACCATATAAAATTAAAATTATGAAAATCTCATAGTATCATACCACATGTTTAACACTTATTTTTATTTCTACGTTATTATCTAGTTTTAACATGTTTTATTAAATACTAAATTGATTAAGTTAAATAATTTAATATCTTTTTTGCAAATTTAAAAAAGTTATAAGTGAATTAAATAAGTTAAACCTAGTCAAACTCAACCTTTAATTCTTTTAAACAAGTCAAGCCCAACAAACTTACAATTAAGCTCATTTAAATTAATGAGTCAAACTTTAACCATCCATTTTTTTACAAGACAAACCTAAATATTCAATACTATGCTCGGTTGGACTAATTTACACACCTAAATATGGATAAGCATTCTTCAATTAGATGAATCACTGTTATTTTCAAATTTTGAGTTTTTTGCTAAAATGTATCATATTAGATTAGACAAGTCAATATTAAAAATGGTGACTTGGATTAGTTGACTTTAAAAGACAAGAATAATATTAAAAAATACCAATTTTTTAATTTAACAGATGACTTATTTTAACTAGCTTCATTTTCAACCTGTGAATTGACAAAACTTTCTCATTTGTAATAGTTGATTCTATCTTTTTTTTATTGAAGCTAATTCTATCTTTTCTTGCATACATGTTAGGATGAAACATAACTGCCTTCTAACTCAAACTATAAAACCAATTTTTAATGAATTTAATGAGTTAAGTCACCTTGCCATGGTTCATGTCACTTCTAACTAACGTAGTTAATACAAAGAATTCAACTCACTTAACCATTTGTCATAGTTGATTCTATCTTTTCTTGCATACATGCTAAGATAAAACATAATTGTCTTCTAATTTAATCAATAAAAATGGTTTAATAAAAACACTTTGATATCTAAAAACCAATTAATATTAGTAATATTACAACACTCTACGAAAAAAAATATTAAATAAAAAAGAAATGTCTTTATTCTTGAAAATATATTTAATATTAATACCACTTACTATTACAAAGTAGAAAAATCATTAGAAGTATATACTATACTAATTTAAAATTAAATTAGAAGTATATACTATATTAATTTAAAGTATAAATACTGCAAAATAATTATATTTTAGACCAAAATAAAATAAATTCTTTTAATCTCAACATAAATTACTTTAGGATTTCTTTCTACGTTGCTCAAGGGCACTAACTTATGGGGACCGAAATAAAATACTTGTAATCTTGTCTCTACGAAAAGATACAGTTCTACGAAATCTTTTACTATTAGAAGAAATTAGCTCCAGTTGAAGATGCACATGTTGTCTATCATTTCATCAGACCACTGTCCACTCCAAAGTCAAGCAACCAGATTTAAAACCGGATTATGTCAGGAAACACTCCATTTTGATGTCTGTGACATCAAGTTGCAAAATTTCAGCTCTGCAACCCAAAATTGATCCAATGCTGCAAAACCAAAGTACTCAATAAGGCACATGCCAATATGGTAACGTGTTCAAGGCAGTACCGGAGGAGGGAATACATCTTTTTATCAGTTCCCATAAATTGAAAGCATCATTTATCATACCTAGGATGGGTGCGTCCAAGATCCCCATGAACAAATTCCTTGATGTAGGTCCCAGCCTGTACAAGTACAAGCATATTAGATCTTTCAGACTTCCACTAATTAGTAATTACAGATTTCATTGTACATAATGACTTAAGGACCGTCTATTATAACATTCAATAGAATAGGTTTTGATAAAATTAATTTTAAACCATTCAATGCAATTCGGATGTGTCTGAATTCAGTCACAATTTAAATTGGAATGTCTATCATGGAAGAAGAAATTGACTGTGTTTACTAAACGGGCACTAATTGGAGTGGAACGTAAGGAGAATAGAGCTCGTGCTAGGTCTTGGCTAGTTTTAACCACTCAAACCTCAAGACAAAATGGTAGTCAATTACTTGTCCTGTGTAATAAATCTTCTCACCCATAAAAAGTACTTATATTGGTTTGGAACTGCTTGACAAATATTATTTATCATATTTTCACCATTCATTGTCCATAAAATGTAAAAGCCTATGGAGCATGGAGCTGTAAAGTTAATGGTGTTAAAACTTAAAACCATAAGATTAAGTCACTGAAACTTTATTTATGTAAGAGATAATACAAGAGAATACCTGTGTACATAGGTGCAAAAGAAAATATTGGGAACTTCCAGCAATTGTCTCTGTTTTCATCCTAAGATTTAAGAAACAGCAAGGGATGGTGAAATTTCAGTTACTAGTCTGAATGCAGGCAGCCTTCATAGTGAACATGGCATATAACAATCAATAAATGGAAGAACCCTACCAATGAATAATCTTTTCCCGCTCTAAAGGACTGCGACGATGTAGCACCCTTATAGGAGTCCTCTGCAAAACTTTCTGCTCAAAAGAAAAGAAAAATTTATTGTTCCCACAGTTACAAATTAAAATAAAAAGCATTCGTTATAAGCAAAACACCCAGTAGAAAATTATCAAGTGTTTATGAGCATGAACCAAGGAGAGACACAAGTGATAGACTATGGGTGGTGATCCGAGTCTATACAAGGAAAAAGAGAGGAAGTTGGGGCAGCAAGAGGGCAATCTGGAACATGGTAAGGGGTGGCAATGAATGAACTACATCAAATGCAGGCAGGAGGAATTGGTTAGGACTTAGGAAGGAGCACGATGGGTATAACAGAATGACCAGGTTGCAAATGTTGGTTGGAAGGGGTAATTCTGAGTAGTTGGTGTTGATTCCCATCATAGAAACTTGCTCAAGCTATAGCAAACTTTCAAAGGAGTCAAGAAAACGAAATCAATTGTCATGCTTCATTTTCTCATTTGCTAGTTAGTGTCTGCATTTTTTATTAACAATGGATTTCAACCTTATAATTGAAGATGAAACATTGAGTAATGCTTTTGTATGTTAAACTTCTCTTACAAAATACAAGTTTGATACAAATAATAGAGAAGCAGAAAAAGCTCACCAAATCCTTGAGTGAAGAAACACATTGAATATCTTCATCCTTTAGAGGACGAGAAATCCACACTAAAGCAGCATATTGTTTCTACACAGTTTTCAGCTTGTAATAGTTAGGATGTATAGATAAAACAATGCATGAATGAAAGCTGCATACCAAAAACAAAAGTAACCAGTTAAGAATCAAAATGCAAAACCTGCTTCTCTGCTTCACCTTCACGCATAAGGTTCCAGCCATCACTACCAACGAGCTTAAGATTTTTCACCCTAACCTACATGAACATATGATATTATGAATTTAGTCATCATGAAATAAATGAACGACTTAGAAACATCACCAATTCAGCTATCACATTACCAATTTATTCTCCATGTTATTTATCGTTTTCTCTATATCTTTTACAAACAGTTCAGACGGGATATGTCGTCCATTTTGCACCTCAACAAGAAATGGCCTTCCTGGACCCAACATCCGGACCTAGAACAGTTTCATATCAGATAAGTTCATGCGTCAATAAACTTTAAAAAGACACCAAAACCACAAATTTTTAGTACATCGATATCTTCTCTGCCTGCAGCATGAAACTTAAAACTATCACCTTTGCAGGCTTGGAGGATGTTTCCACCAATTATTTCCTACAACCAATTGCACACACTTGTCAGCTTTCACAATCAACATTAAAAGGAAATATAAAGGACCAGTGGACCACATCCATTTGCCAAAATAGGCAGTACCTCAACTGATGCTTCTCCCATTCTTTCATCATCAATGATCCAGCGTGTTTGACTCACATTCCGTGAATACTGCCAAGAAAGTAACCACATAAAATTTGAATTTGCACAAGATAAAGTAACTCATTGTCAATCATTACTTTGCAAATTATAGTTACTTATATCTAGACCAAATAAAGGAAATTATATCCCATGCATGAAGAAATTTCTTTTTTGAGAGGGTTAGTCAATCACAATTTATTTCAACTATATTTCAAAGTGCAGAAACAAACTTGCAGTTTGCTAAAATCAGAGAAATATTGCCACATAGTTTCTATCCCCAATATGTATATCATGCCATATGACATATCAGAGCATTTTAACATGTAAAATTATGAGCGGCATTTGGATAAGGAAATGCAACATTTGTAATGTTTTAAAACATTGCAGAGGGAAAACATCTATGCTAAAGAAATTTGATATATGTAATGGCTTCAGAATTTAGTCCAAATGTCCAATTAGGAAGAGTGGGGGAGGATAACAAATTCATTACCTTTAGGTATCTTCCACCAAAATAGAAAGGTGTCCTGTAGCAACTGTAAGTAAAATGGCAAGGCTCATTTGCCTAAAAAGCAATGAAAGCCAAGTTAGCAATAAAATCATATAAAATCTCAATAGATAAAGAACAAAAAATCAGTACTTTATTTATATTATATAGCCAAACAAAAGAAAACGTAATTCCCATTGTGAACCCACCATGAAAACTCACAAGGATTTATGGCACATAAATTTAAGAGGTTGCATTCTAACAAACATGAAATCAGCATGAAAGCATAGCAATTTAAATCCATAGTACATTTAGTCATAAAAAATTAGGAGATTTGAGAATTACATCTTCTAGCAAGTATTTACAGCAGTCAGAGGAATCATTTTCAAGTGAACTGGTAAAAGATCTTTCTCCAACTATGCTGGACTCACCTATAAAAATAAAAAAATAAAATCCAAAATGGTCAATGCAAGGAACTGTAAAATCACAGGCAGTGTCAACAAAGTTACAATCTACAAGGAATGGTCCCCTCAGCAATCAATCAATGGTAACTATTGGTTTATTGCAGAGCATGCTTCAACTGAAAAACTAGCATAACTATAATACACATAATTTCTTTTTTGTATGGAACAGAATTTCAAGGGATCTAAAAAAGGATCTTTTTTATGGCAGCATTATACTTTAGAAGAGATTAATCATTGTAATAAAAGGAATTCTCAGTACAAGAGAAGCCCGTTTTAATGGCAGCATAATAAGAAAAATTAACGAATTCATTGGTTTGTCCAGAATTCTAAAACAGTCACACTCAAAGGCATAGTACCACATGCAATCAGAAAATATCACAGATCAATTTGAAGTGCCAAAATTCAAGTCAATCAGATTATAGCAGTTTCGAAATGAAAAGACAACAAATAGGGACATGCCTATTTTTCTTCTCTTCCAAGTCTCAGCAGAACAACCGGAAGATTTATCATTCCCTTTTGTGTGAGTGTATGTTAAACGAATGCGGAAAGGGCCCATATTTGATTTACATTCCTGCAAAACTAGATTTCCTGTAAAGGGTGATGGGAAAACAAAACAAATGGAGCAAAAGATAAATGACTGACCAGAAGATTCTGAAGAGGATAGATAAGAGAATATTTTAAGGCGTCCTTTGTAGAGATGCATCCACTGAGCAAGTTTTCTTGGAACCAAGGTTGGGATCCATATTTGGTTTTCATATAGGAGCTACCAAAAAAAAAAAAAGAAAAAAGAACAGGTTTGGGTATATGTATAAGAAGATAAGAAAGATGTGAAATAGAAAATAGTTACCAAAGAGAGTTATGATCATCGAGAATGATAGGTGGAATGGAAACTTCAAGGGAAAAGGAATCGAACTGATAGGCTTGTCGTTTAACCATGTCAGCAATGAGAAGTGGGAGATTGTGGTTTTGAAGATTAGAATATGTGAACTGCAGAATCCCTAAGCAAAGTGTGCAAAGGCGATGTTGTTGTGTTGCATGGAAGAGGGAAGAGAGGGAGGGAGGAGAAGCATAGACGGGGCCTTGGAGGCCGAAGAGGCGAAAGATGCAACGAGCGCATACCTGTGGAAAGAGCAGAAGGTTAGCAGAAGAAGAGAAAGAGAAGAATTGCAAGGAATGAATCGAACCCCACCCCGTGCGACAACAACTCCTTCACAGCATCGGAAGGCAAAGCCCGCACCACTTGTTCAAACTCCTTTTCACCCAATTCACCTTCCTTCTCCATTCCGCTTTCCAGTAACCTACTCACTCACTCTGCCTCAAGCCCTCAACTCAACAAACACTACTCCCTTCTCTTCTGCGCCAGCGGCTTCACTTATTTTTCGATTTTTAAAGGTTAAATAACCAAATTCGTAAGATAAGCCGCTCATAAATTAGTCTCCAAATAATGAAAAATTCAAACCAATAGTTACCATTTTGGAATGATTTTGGTTATTTATCTTTTTTAAATTAAATTTCTTTTTCTCCTCATCCTACTTCATTTTTCCTATCTTTTTTAAGATTTGGTTTTAAAGATAGTTTAGAGAAAGAAAAATAATAATCATATTTTATTCAAATTTATAAGGGGAATTAAACAAGCTTAATAATTAGCAATAACAAATATATATATATATATATATTAAATTCACCAAAATACTCAATAAATACCTAGTAAGGACATGAATTGGCACAAAATTATTCTAACTTAATTATAATCTCAATTTAAATTATAAAAATATAACTATGTTAAATATTTAGAAAAAAATTATTACTTAGTATAATAATTCTGTTCAACTTGAACATATATTTTTTTTTTAAAGGTATTTATAGTTTTTACCATAATATTAGACACTAAAATAAATATTGTTCTCTTTTATATATTCCATTTAAACCATTGAAGTGACATTTGAGTAAAGTGTTTATTAGTCTATTTTAAGTGTCATTTTGATCAAGCAAATTTAATTGATGATAAAATCATACAATAATTTATGTTGGCATAAATATCGTCTTTGTAATTAGTATCTACCGTTGTTAACTTGGTTCAATCATGTCCACAAAATGCTTAAATTTCATAGATATAAATATATCATCAATCAACATTTTATTTCTATGTCATGATTTTGATAGTCATGTCAAATAATACAAAAGATTAATTATGTTTTTAGTCTTTAGACTTTTTAGGGTTTGTTTGGGATAGTTACAAGTTTTTTATTTTAGTTTTTAAATACAAATTTTAATACAAAACATGCTAGACAAAAATGGAGCTTTTGATAATTAGTTTTTGTGAAACACTTTTACACTCATTTTTTACACTTTTATTCTCATTTCTAAAATCAAGAAAAAAATTTGTGAATTTGATAATTAGTTTTAAAAAAACATACATTTCCTACATTTGATAATGACATTTTTTTGTTATCATCACTACTATTACCACCACCAATACCACGTCCCTCATTACCACCACCATTATCATTGTCATTGACATTATTAGCTACCACCACCACTACAACCACCAACACCGCT
>CM023954.1:37397816-37461940 GCA_013407115.1 Glycine latifolia
ACCACCACCATCATCACTGGCATCACTATCATTATCACCACCACCTTCAATGTCATTATTACCGTTATTGTCACCATCATGATCACCAACACCATTACCACTACTACTACCACCATCATTATCACCACCAGCACCACTACCTCCACCTCTGTAATCGTCATTACAATTACCACCAACATTGTTGTAACCACCACCATCATCACTGGCATCACTATCATTATCACCACCACCTTCAATGTCATTATTACCGTTATTGTCACCATCATGATCACCAACACCATTACCACTACTACTACCACCATCATTATCACCACCAGCACCACTACCTCCACCTCTGTAATCGTCATTACAATTACCACCAACATTGTTGTAACCACCACCATCACCTCCACCATTGTCGCTACTAACCTAATTATCACCACTAGCATTGCTACCACCACCACCAACAATACCACCTTCATCATCGTTACCAAAATCGCTACCAACACCACACCACCACCAATTGTGCCAACACCAACATTGTTACCACTGTCACTATCAACATCGTTACCACCACCACCACCATCACTATTACAATGTCATCGCAATCATCATTGATATCTCTACTATCGCTGCTACTAACATCACCACTATCATCATTGTTGTCATTATCATACAAATTTTTTTCAAACTAATTTTAATGTGATATGAAACTTTTAAATTGTATTTATTTGAAATTAATTATATTCTAAAACTGGTTTAAAATTTTTTTAAAACTAAAACTAAAAATTATTGTTATTTTCAAATTTTTGAAACTAAAAAAAAAATCATCCCAAACAGGACCTAAGTTTTGACTTAGTTTCTAATGAGAAAATTGACTAGGAACTAATGTCTTTTGCTATTAATATTTTTAGTCATTCTCGTTAAGTGTCACCCTTAATTGATGACATAGTGATGGTTGCTGTCAGTGCACATGTTAAATTTTTGGGACAGTTAAACACTGCAAATTCTTGGTTGGTTTGTTTAACCGCCAAAATTGTTTCTCATAGGAACAACACCGCGATCGATCTCTATGCTGGTGCAAGCTTGGGTTGGTGAAATCCTCTCATCTTACTAAAATGACAAAGTTGTTGCACAATAAAGAAAGGCACTAATAATAATTAGTAAACCTTGGACAAATGAACCTTACTACAATTATCTTGTACTACTATTAATCTAATATTAATGGTATTACACGACTTCCGGACAATACTTTTTCAAAAACATAATTACAAGCGGTGCAGAAATCAAAAAATTGTGTTATGGCCTTTAAGCAAAGTAATACTCAACACTTTCGACTGCATTATATTACACAGTCAAAGAATAGCATTAAGATGACCAAAGAGATCAACTCTCAAGTGCATGGTGATTTATATGAGAATTGTCTAACCCCATGTTTGGTTCTGCTTCCAATCCTCCCTGACCTGTGTATGATTTTGGATCCACATTCAATTATTATCTATCAATCTTGGACGTGAATTATATATAGCCAAACGACCAATCTAAAGATAAAGGAATTAAAGACTATGTTTTAGGTCAATCAACAAAAAAACATTTATTATTAATTTTTATAAAGTTAAAAAGATCATATATATTAACAAAAAAGTTACACATTATAAACAACATATAATTCTCTTTTTTAAAGTAAAAATATTTCCTTTAAATTTACTTTTAAGTCTCTTTTATCATTGGACCAATCCTATATAGCCAAAATGCGGAAGGCATTGTCACCAAAATCTATGGACTAGCATTTATTCAACTATTTTAATTATAGAAGAAAAGAAACTATGAATGCTAAATGAATGACACATTGCTCTGCGGAGTGCTAAATGCCAACTTTCTTACGACATTAATATGTAATAATAGTAAATTTCGGAATATTACAAAGAGAATAGAATTAATATTGTTTCTTTCTTCTTTTTTTCTGGAAAAGAATGTGACCTCGAGCTGGGGTCATTTGTAGGTTAAATCATACATGTCCATCGGAGCATAGCATAATTACTGAAAGCAACGAAAAGAAATAAATTCAAAATCAGAAGCAGATAAGTTAACTGCTTTAATTTTCATACTCCAACAAGGTTCTTGCTAGCTAGCTCAAAGAGGTCTAGTGTGTCTCCCACTTGCCCTACCACAAAGTAGTGCATTCTTTGGAACAGGATATTCATCTCTGATTGATGTCGATGTTGTATAAACGCGCATGTAAAACTGTTGGCCAAGGTATTGCCGTGCCCAAAATTCAGACCTCAAGTTCCACATTCCCACGTTGTCAAGCGCAATATATATAGCAGTCCATGACTTGGGATATACCTGCACCAATCATCAAATATTTGAATGACTTGTAAAATCTAATCTTGTGAGCATTGCGTAACATATTCTCTATTGTTAAGACACAATGCTTATTCGCACCTGAGTAGTGCACCGCGAAACTGCATCTCGAAGATTGTACGTGTTCCTGCTAGCAGGTGTCCACTGTCCTCCATCCATACTACACAAATAATGTTTCACAGCTTTAATATTGAAGTGAAAATAGATAGTAGTAAAATCCAATAATATATATTTAGTGAAAGGTGATGTTAGGGATCGAGGTCAACAAATAACCAACCATATATATATATATATATATATTTATTGTTATATGTAGTTAGTCTTAATTCATTAAAAGATTATTGATAAGATAATATCACATCATCTATTAACGAACTTAGTTAATGATAAATACAAAAATAAAAATATTAGATAATAAAAAAATTAGATAGTAAATTGAAAAAAATATATTTAAGTGTATTTATAATGATTGATGACTCACCCAACCACAAAGAAAGAGTAGCCATCGAGATGATAGCTTTGAATGATGTCTTCGTCGTTTTGGAAGACAATCTCCACAAATGTTCTGTAGTCAGTTTGCAGCACAGATGTGTCAAGGTATATGCCGCCGCCAGTGGGCCTGTCGGAAATGCTTCCGACACGGAAAACGCCAGGAATTTTGAAGTAGTCGGCGAGCTTAAGAGGAGTGTCTGGAGCAACGTAAGACACACTATTGATTGCGTATCTTTGTTTGCCATTCACTATGCCAGGTGAACTCGACAGTATGATGGTCCTGGTTGTGTTTATGAGACCGTAATGGTAGGAGCCTTGCGGGTTGGGCCTAGGCCCACTTGCTGTCAGGTTGGTCCTGATAGAGCGGGCCTGGTTCAAAGACCAATCAATTTGGATTGTGGGTCCACCAGGGGGTGGGCCTGATACTGGGCCTGCAGAGTTGCTATAGCGAAAAATTCCAGTGGAGGTGAGAACTGTGGAGGTAAATCGGGTGGAGACCACAATGTAGTAGTCCTGAGCAGGTTGATCCGCAGTTACCAGAACAGAGTAAGATTGGCCCACGTGGACGTCAAGGGATGAGTACGTAGTTTGAAGGGTGTGTGTTCCTTCAACTTCCACCAGTTTCAATTTGTGGTTTTGTATGCGGAAGTTAAGGGAATTTTCCAACCCCACATTTGATATCCTAAGCCTGTAGGTCTTTCCTGTGCCCCAAAACACCAGATTATTTGTGTCATAATAATAATAAGATAAAAGAGCTTATGTAATCAGCAAAGCTAACTAAACATTTTATATAAGTTTAAATATGTTTTTTTTAATGTAAGTCTTTTTATTTTTATTTTTGGTTCTTTATTTTTTTATTTTAATTCTTGTGAGATTACATTTTTTCACTTTTAATTCATGTAAAAAAAGTTGTTCATCTTTAGTTGTAAGTTTGTATTTTTTTTTTATAATTTTAGTCCTTTTAATTTTTTTTATTTATACTTCATATAAGTTTGCTTAAAAATTAAAATTAAAAAAACACAAATTTACATAAATTAAAAATAAAAAAATATTTTACATGAATCAAAATTAAAAATAGACAAACTCAATATTAACGTGACAAAAACATATTTAATATATATGAACCGTATTTGGGTGATGTGAGATGGGATTCAATTCAACCATTTCTCGATTGGACAATTAGCATTTTACTTATCAATTAATCAAAGACAGAGACAAGTAACAACTTACAATAGAAAGTTGATAGTAGTATATATAAATGATTAGAGTATTTGATGGGATGCATACCTTGTTCCACATTGAAATATGCACCATTAGAACCACGACCATTGATGAGGATTCCATCGGGGAAAGGCAGCCTCCTACCGCTATCAAGCAGAGACATCAAATCCTGTAAAATAAGATAAACAAAAGCGTCATGACTCATGTATATCGAATTATTCCAATTAATACGATAATTCAAATTTCAAAAAGGACAAGAAAAAAGGTTGTGGATAAGAAATTCAATAAATTATTGAAAGACTATGTAGAAACACATATCCGACAAAATTAAATTAGAAATTGATTTGTTTAAGAGACATAAATTTTAAATAAAAAATCAATTCTATCAAACTCTAAGAACATTTGGATATTACCAAAATCGTGGTGAATCCAATCCAATCATGGTGGATACATGAATTTTCTCAAGCATCTACAAATAACTTTAAAGATAACGTGATTTTACAATCAAATTTGATTCACCGTGCCGCCATTCCAAACATACCCTAAGACATACATTCAGCCATGTCATCAAATTGCGTATTAACAAAAACTTCATACCAGCGGAATTCGATTAAACTTATATTATATGCAGAATACTCACACATACAGTGATACAGACATATTTAAGAATGATTAAAATTAAAAAAAAATTATATTATACAAATAAAATTTTAAATTGTCACTTTTATATTTACAAAGGAATATATATATATATATATATATAATATGAATTAGTTTACTAAAATTTAAATGATAATATATATTAAGAGCTTTTAATAATCATAGAACTGTTATCTATTAATATAGAAAAAGCTAACTTCGTCCGATTTCGCAGATTTGAACCCTTGTCCTTTTCTTAATTTTAATGAAGTTGCTTGCCTTAAGCAACTTCTTTAATTTTTCCTAAAAAAAAACTTCTTTAATTTTAACATCATAAATTATGAATTCTTTGGAAAACGCAAATTACCATGTTCTTTTTTTTTTTTTCCAACCAGGACGTATTTGGGTCTTTTATTTGACACCCAATTAATCTTTTTCTTATTGGATAGCTTCATTTTAGAGTAAAATGATACCCGTCATGATTCCATATTAAGAAACATAAGCGCTAAAATACTTATACCAACGACTTTTAGTACCACATTCTATTAAAATTTATTTAACCAGGAAAATGTAATTTAATGTGTAATGATAAAAAAAAAGATACAAATTAGTTAGTAAGTGTTTTTAGAATATTAGCTAAGGAAATGAAAAATATATAAATTAAATAACTAATAATGTTTAATATTGTAATTTTTAAAAATAATTTATTTTTTTCAAAATTAATTTGTAGTTGTATACAAAAAAGAACTCAGCTAATGAATACTTTCAATATGGTAGTAATAAAAAATATTTAATATCTAATTCTTTTTATGTGTTGATTGATGAGGACATTTTTTTTATAAACATGTAATCTCTTATATTATTTTTATTGAAACAATAAGACATGTCATTTTTAACTTTTATTTTTAAATTTTAAATTAAAATTCATTTAAATTATACTTAATAATAAATTAAAATTGAAAAAATATTATAATATTATTGATATACTTTGTCATAAATTTATAATAGATTTTTAAGGTAATTTTAATATAAAAAATTAATTTATTAGGTAATATGATCCTTAGAGCATTAACTAAAATTAAATGTATACCGTTTTTGTCAAAAATCATGGTCAGAAAAGATTAGAAAAAAGGAGAAAACGTGTGTTGTAGATCAGATTTCCTTTCTCATTAGTCACGTGTGTGAATGGGTATTGAGAAAATTAGATGGGATTTGAGCCACTCGGCCAACCACGTAAAGAGTCATCTGTTAGTTTGTTCATGGCCCCATCAAGCTGGGAGAGAGAGCATGAAAGAAAAGAAAAACAAAAGATAAAGAAATTGCTTAAAGAATTAAAAAGAGAAAGATTTTTATTGAGATATATAAAATTAAATTATTTAAAACTTTTTTTAGTTCTCATGTAAAGACACTAATTAACAATACCTCAAAAGTAATTAAGCAAGGCAAAGATGAGATAATACTAGGTCAAATTAATTACCGTGTGGTTGAGCTTGTACCAATCTCCAATGAGGACAGTGTAATCACCGGCAGGATCATCGAAAGGGACTGGAATTCTAGGCCTGCTCAAAATCCTAATGCCTCCAAAACCACCAGCAGCTTTGTGGAATGCAAGGGATGGGAAGTAGTAGAAGCTTCCAATTTGATCCTTAACTTGAAGTATGTATGTGAAGTTCCCTCCTGGTGGGATGGGGCATGTTGTTCCCAATACCCCATCTTCGAATGAGTTCCTTCTCTGCTGGACCCCGTTCCTGCATGCATGCATTTGTTTTCCATCAAAATGAATGCTGATGTTCGTATACTTGCTTCTAAAATGTTCATACACATGTATGTTTTTCTTTCTGTCAAAACATTAATTAAAATAAAATGCATGTTATTATAACAAGTATAGGAAATTACGGTATTGGAAATATTGATTTAACAGTGAAGAAAAAAGAATAAAAAAAGAAAAGTGATAAATTCAGACCGTTACCAAGCAAAGATTTAAAGGCTTCTCAATCAATGGATAGGTGGTTGGATATGTCTTGTTATATAAATTATATTATTAATTAAATAAGTAAAGGTGGTTATTTTTAGTGGAAATTAAAAGAAAATCAGTGTGATAATCCATTCATCCCCATCTCCAGCGGAGAACTGCCATGCATAAATAAAGTAAATGGGCCCACAATATAAATTATTGGCATGGCTAAGCAATAACAGAAAATGAAACTGACCATTTCATCTTCTTGCATTCTTTTTTTCTTTTCTTTTATTTCAGCAAGCAATCCGACATTATTTACATTGTTATTTGTCCAATGGGTGGTGTAAATGGTTTGGGTTGGATAGAGTTTTGTCTATTTTTTAATTTAATTTAATTAAATTTAATGGGATTGAATTAAATTAAATTTATCATTTTTTTAATCCAATTCAATTTTAATTGGATTTGTTATAGGATTGAGCCATTACAAAATTTAACTTTTGGAAAAAAAATCATCAAGCTCAAAAAATAATAAAGTATTTTATTTGATAAAATTGAAAAAAATATTATTCATATGATAAATTATAATTACTAATAAAATTCAATAATCATAAAATATAACATTATTTTACAATTCAAAATATTTAAGTTAACTATAATTATAAAATATAATATTGTATTTGAGTGAATTTTGGTCAGATCTAAAACTTGACCTAATTAATTTCATTAAATTAAATTTAATCAAATCTCATAATTCAATATAACTCACAAAATCTAATTAAATTAAATTGAATTAAATAGATTTCTAGATTGAATAGGATTCACTTCCATCCTTAATTTACATTCTTAATTTACCCCATATAGAAAGCCAAACTGCACGGCTGGCCAACCACTTATACGGAACTATAACTTTTGATAATGTTTTTCATTTCCGTATATAATATACCATTTCCAATCTAATACAATCACCAAATTCCATGTCCCGTCATAATCACGTATGTTTGCCCTTTCGGTGGAATAACGTTAAAATGTAAAACATAAAATAAATAAAAAATCGTTTTCTCTCAAATGGATTGTTCTTTTGTTTGCTGTGATTAAGTTATTGTAAGAATAATAATATATAATAATAATAGATAGAGTTATTTTGTTGAACTTTTGTACATATATCAAATTTTAATTATTGAATATTTTGATATTATGTTAAGAATAATATTATACGTTAATATTATGTTTATTTAATAAAGTATTAAACAATTTTAAATTTGCATAAATAACTATAGACTTTATTTAGTATTTAATAAGAATTTTTAATTTAACAATTATATCATTGAAATTTAATATATGATAGAAATAATTTCCGTGCATAAATTTATAGACTTAATCTATTTATAATAATTTTTAATTTAACAAATAGATTATTCAAATTTAATATATAATGAAAACAAATTATGTGTATCTAAAACTATTCATTTTGACAACTCAATATATATAGTATATTATTAATCTAACCTTAAATTAAAATTAATTATCAAGTAGATCAAGTTGATAATTTTAATAAAAATTTTAAAACATTTAATAGTTGATTAAATTGATTCAATTTAACATATAATATAACTTTTAAAATATAGATAAAATTTAATCATAACATTATATATAGAGGAGCGCTAAGAAAATAGTATTTTCTAACACTCTTTTTTGTTAGTTAAGATTTATTTATAACTACAAAATTATGAGAAAGATTTATCAAATAAAACATGAGTTAAGACACAAAAGTTTTGCAAATTCCAATCAATTTCAACTTATAACATAGTTTGCTAGAAAAAAATATGTCAAAAAGTTTAATATATATATATATATATATATATATATATATGTGGATAGATAGATATGTATATTAAAATGATTATTTTGAATTACAGTAATTTATTTGTCATTCTTCAATAACAACATCTTTGACAATAACATTTTTTAAGAACTTCTGTTAATCACTTATCTTTTTTAATCTATCATTTTTAACATCTTTATTTTTTTTTAATACACCGAGTCATCAACATGTTTAATTCCAAATTAAATTTTAATATTTTTAAAAAAATTATCAATAACTAAAAATAACATCTTAGCACAATATATAGTATTAGTATTTGTCATAAATCTAATATATAATTTATATATTTAAAAATATTTATTTATTATAAATTAAAGTTTAGTTGTATAAAAATAAATATTTGTTTTATGTAATACAGAGGTTAAAATATTTGAGATCTGGATTGATGTCCACAAATCAGAATTGGTGGGTTGACCCATGCCCCCGAGAAGGGGTAGGATGTGGCCATTTGATTGTTGGCACTTTCCAGTTGCAGGTCATGTGACTCAACAAACATCCAAAATGTACTGCTAAACGTGCAATATCACACTCACGCATACCAATCTTTAATTAAGGAAAACGAAAAGTTTAAAATAAGCATAAGCATAACTAATTAATTATTCAAATTTTTTTGTTGAATTAACTAATTATTCATTTGATGCTTAGAAACGGATTGAAAATGTATCATGAGATTTAATTCAATTGGTTGAGTGTGTATATTAGTCATTATAAATCTTCTTATATTATCTTCAATTCTCACAAATAAAATAAAAAACTAATTGCAAATGTAAAGTAAGAACCAGGAGAGGAGAAATGGCTGGTCCAAGCTGTTGAAGACATTGATGATGAGGTTGTCGTTGGTAACAGAATGAATGTCTGGACCTGGGAATTGACCGTTGATAAGTATCCCCTGTTTGAGTGAGTGTGTGAGAGATACATAGTATGTTATTATGTTTAGAATGAATGCAAAGATGAAAGTAGAAGAGAGAAAGACCTGTTGGCGAAGACCAAGTGGATAAATGTCTCCGTATGTAACATTCCAGCTGAAGAACCTGTATGGATCTTCAGCCACCACAGCGATGCTAAAGACAGAAATGCACACCACAGCCACCGCCACAGCCACAGCCGCTGTGTTGAGCGTCATTGAGGGAGAGAGAGAGAGAGGTGTTACAAATGAAATGAAATTGACAAATGGAGTTGCTAGGGATGGATGGATACAAATACACATTTCAATTTAAGGGTCTGTTGAGTAGTTTAGAGGATAAAAAAAATTAATTAATTAAACAAGAATATAAAAGATATGAATCTTATAAAAAAAATATAATTTTTGTTGAATATTATTTTTCTCCTCTGTCAAACACACCATAAATTATATATAGAAATAATTTTTATATGAAATTATTCATTAAATAAGTAAAAATATTTAAATGCACCAACAAATAAAAAATAATATTGGAACACAGTATGTTTCACAAAAATAAACTTTAGTTTCAAACAAAATAAGTCAACTTTTGTTCAATAAAATAAGCTTTCATATGAATAATAAAAAAAAGAAAAATCAAGTTAAGTCAACTTTTTTTTCCTGTCAAAAGAAATGAAAGCCTTTTTTTTAAATTTGAAAGTCTTTCTTCAAGTGTTTTATTTGTCACACTTTTAGCTTTTTAAATGAATAATAATTTCATATATTCAATAGTTTAACTTGTTTCAATATATAATTTAATATACAAAAGTTAATGAATATAATTAATCAATAAAAATAATATTTTAACTTAATAATAAAAACTACTAAAACATTTTTAAGATTAATTGATGTTTATTAATTAAAAATGAATTCGTTATTATACCAACAAGTATAAAAGTTCTACATTTTCACATAAAAATAAATTATTAAATTTTTTAAAAAAAATAGTTAATTTTAACTAAGATTTTATTTAAATAATTGATTGAAAATATGAAACACTTCTAATAATGTAGTTGTCTACAGTAATTTTATTTATTTTATTTTGGTTAAAGGGCAGAATGAAATGGGTGTCGGTGGCGGGGTCCACTCATGGGAAGTGCTGAATATTTGAACTGTGTGTTGTTGTCTCCCAGTTGGAGTCCACATGGCCTCGTGATTGTGCTTACAACTGTGCCTCCTAATTGGTTTTGTTTTCACGTCTAAAAATGACACTGCACATGTGACGAATTTATAAGCCTAGTATTCTCAATCGTTTTTCTATTCAGATCAGATGCATGCATTCACACACTCACTCATTTTCCAACTTTCAATTGCAGCCTTTCAATAATTCCACTTTGGTTGTTCTTCAAGTTCCACTCTAACAAAAACAACAAATTTAAATCTGTTAGTAAACAATATCATCATCATCATATTCATGTACTACAAAGGAAGCTTTCTCTCTACGTAAAAATTTGAATTACAAAAAAAAAAAAAAAAAAAAGAGGAAGAAAAGAAACATGTGTACTTTTCACACTAGCTAAAAAAATGTACAACTAAAAGCTTCCTTTCATCAACCAACCTTGCTATACCATATAATACTAGTAGTACATAGGCATACCTATTTTTAAGGTATACTTATTTAATTTTTCATTAGGCAAGAATTCAATATGCATATACCTTTCAAAGTCAAAGATACACACTTATTTACGGACTATTGTTCTTGGCATCTTCTTCTAGCAACCTAATGTGTTGTTAGATGTTCCACTAACTTAAATTACTAGCCAGTGGCTAGCCATTTTCCTTCTTCTTTCCGGTGGTGATGTGATGGTTGAAGTCTTCGAGAGTTATTTGGTAGAGTAGAAATGATAGAAAAATAAGAATTGAAGAGAGAGAGAGAGAAAGTGAAAAATGAAAAGTTGAGACCTGCATCTTTTTTTTTTCTTTATGATACACACAAAAATGAAGCTAGAAAGATGCATCTCACATTTTATGACAGTTCTTTTGTGGCGAGTAAAAATTACCAGAAATCATGTATTTTTCTGTGATTTTTTTTTTGCATTATGTGCATGGCACTTTTTTTCTCTCCGTTAAAAACTACAAAAACTTGTGCATTTATCAGTTTTTTGTGTGTGTTTACCAGCATTAATTATAAAATCACCACAAACATATATATATATATATAAATTTTCACACACTACAATTGATTGTTTGTCGCAAAAATAAATTAACAATGATTTTTTTATTTACCTTTTTCTTATTTCTTCTTTATTTATTTTAAACTAAACACTCGTATTCCACTCTATTTCTCGTAGATTTCTTTTCTTTCTAACAAAATAGCCAAACACACCAGTAACTAATAATAATGACTATTCACGGACATTGGAAAAAAAGAGGAAAATATAGTATAAAAGGTGTTACTGCTTATCCTTTCTCCCGTACAATTGTGTTCGTGTGTTGAAGTTTTGAATGCACATGTCTGGTTTGTGTGAGCCAAGTAATACAAGAAGAGGCGCATAATATCAGGAATTATCTATGTAGCTCAATCTGTCCTTTTGTGAGTAGGTCATGTACTGGAAAATAAGGTACAGTTCGTTGAAGGTTCACATGCCAACTATAGCATTGCAAATGTGATTCACACTTAGCTAGCCTTTTGTGCTCGACCCCCGGTACGTGTACATGCTATACTACATACCAGAAAAGGAATTTTAATTTTCTATATAATTTTTATTTTACATAAAGAGCCCGATTTCTTAGCTATGCAAAAAAATAATAAAAAAAATAAAGTTAGTTAAAAAAAGTAGAATTGCCACTTATGTTAGAAGTTATTAATCTATGGTTATTGAAAAAAAAAACGTTGTAAGAGAAAGCAATGTTTATTAGTATATGTTTTAAAAATTGTATCTAAATGTAAAACAATTGTTTTTTATAAAAAAAAATCATGATAAAAAAATACTTCAGTATTTGATGATGTCAGGGCAAGTTGATAAGCGATTAAAGAACACATTTAACAAAACAAAAAAAGTATACATAATTATCCTGCTATCAATTTTGTTGTTACATAATTTATTCATTAACATTGTTCTTTGATAACAGTGACTAAAATAATTCAATAGAAGTATAAGAAACAATTAAAAAAAAAGAAACACAGGAAAGTGAGTGGCGAGGACCGAGGAGGGATGTGTGGTGTTATATGAGACACTGATCCTGAAACCTTTATAAAGGACATATCACATATTAAAAATCATATAATATATTTTAAAACTTGTGTGCCATTGCTTTAATTTTAAATAAATAACAGATTTAACTTTGTAACAAGCAATGAACCAATGAAGTAATAACAGAAGTAGTATTAGATTAGATTGCGCTCCTAACCTTCAAAGCATTGCGGAAAGCGCTTTTTCTATTAGTTGGTTTGCTGGATAGGAGGAACATTCCAATCCAACGCAATTTGGGAGCATCTTACGCTACGTTGTGTTGGGTTGGGTCCATTTTCAATTGATGCACATGAAAACAAAAAGTCAATGAAGTCATGTGACTATCTATCACTAATTAAGCTGTAAAACAATCTATCACTAATTAATCGTCACACGAAGGCTTTTGCTCGGTCCATATTCTGTCAAATCACAGGCATAGAATCCGGTCCCATTTCGTTAGTTGGCATTTTACGCCATCCTAGATCCAGCTATTTTGCAAACAATATGAATATTAATCATTTAATCTACTTATAACCTACTATTTTCTCTCCAAATTGACATTTAAAAACGAGAAAAAGATTATACATTATAAAAGTTTTACACACTAATTCAATCATAATTTATCATATATAATAAGTTTATTAATTTTTAAAATAATTATTTTAAAATAATTTAAACGATAATTTATAATTGAATTAATGTATATGTAATGAACAAATTAAATTAAATTATCGTTTAAATTAATTTAAAATAATTACATTAAAAGTCAACAAACTTACCATAAATAATAAATTATAATTGAATATTTATGTAAAAAAATTTATACTAGTAATATATAACACTTTTTCTCACAATCTTATCATAATCGATCATAAGGTCTATTGTATTAATTTTTTTTTTGTCATATGTCAATATTACTCTAGTTATTACTCAAACCATATCTTATTAACAAAAAAACTGACAAATGAAACATTCTTTTCTTCTACGTACATTTTCCATTCTCCATGAGAATGAAAGCATGGGAGAGATTTAGTGAAAAGGAAAAAATCATGAGAATGAAAATCAATTCCAGAAAATAAACAAAATATTGAGATTCATAAAGTATTAATGTTCAAAAACCTTCCAAGCAACTCCAATTTCTTGTGTACAATTCCTAAGTCCATCAAAGCATTAGCTTGAGATGGTCAAAACTAAGCTTGTCACGAGCAATGTCCAATCGTATTTAAAAGGTAATATCTTCTTAAAAGATTCTATGCACTTCATCCATCACATAATAAGTATATTTGATAAGTCATTTAAGTAATTCTCAAGTAACTTATAAGCTATTTTGATTATAATTAACTAATTTTTAAGTTTTCAACTTTTCAACCAACATATAAACTAATTTTACCGACACCCATATTGTGCTTTATCACACAATTATATATAAGACAAAGTATTGGACGCAAAATGGCTTAACAATTACGCTCGGCAACTAAAATACACACATAAAACTTGTTGCACTTGAATGATTCAATGACCACATGTCAACGAAAAAATGAAAACGTCGACTCATTAAGCAAACTATTTAAATAAGTTAAAAAATAGATAAAGCCATTGTAAGGTGATTAGGAAGTAGAAAAGGTTTATCATTTAAAAAAAACCACGGAATCTTTTTTCATTCCAATATTTAACATAAGAATATCATTCCTGAATATTTTTAAAAAATATTTGGTTACAAGTTTAATATTCATGAGAATATCTTTTAAAATTAAATAAAAAATTAAATAAAAAATACATATAAAAGAAATTAATGATATTTTAAAAAATAAATTTTCGTATTCCTATGGGAATATTTCATTTCCATTCCTCCTCGTAGGAATAAAAATGTGGAAAAATATGACAAAACTTGTAACAAACATGTGTATGTAATATTCTCATGTTACATTCTTGAGAATGAACTTTTAATCCGTGAAATAAATACACTTTTAGCTTAATATACTTTATTGCCTAAAATACAATTTTAATCTTCCTATTTCACTCATATTTATAATTCTGGTTTCTTATAAAAATAAAGGATATTTGATGCTTCTTTTTTTTCAAAATTTTGGTTCCATTGTCAATTTCTAAATAAAAAATGTTAACCACTAAATCACTAGTGTGACGCTGTAATATTAATTTTAAATTATTAATTTGATTAGTAGAACATTTGATTTAATAAAAGTTTAATTAAAAACTATTAATAATTAAAAGAATCTCTTTAAATTACCCAAGAATTTAATTAAAAAACCTTTTATTATAGTTTCACATCAGCAATTCAACGGTCTATGTTTACTTATTAACGGTCAACACCCTAAAAATTGACCATTAAACTAAAATTCTTGATTTTGAAAAAGAAGAGAACTAAATGTGTATTTTTTTTAAGAATGACCAAAATTACAAATGGAATAAAATAGAATAGAAAAATTATATTTTAGCCTATTTCATTCATATTCCACAATGCACTTTTTTTAACTGTATCCACCCTAGCACGATTCATGGTCTGTTTAATTGGTTAAAAATATGAAAATGGAAAAGATAGAAATATAAGAAATTTTTTAATTAAAATAAAATATAAAAAGTATAAGTCCCACTCAAAAAGTACAGAATTTCTCTTGTATATTATTTTCATATTTTCTTCCAAACACACTTTGTCGATGCATGCTATTTGGAGGGAGGGAAATGTGATACACAAAACAAGATTGTATCGATTGTTCCATTAATATTATAAAGAGTAAACTTTAGTGGAAAATCTATTATACTCTTGGGTTTGTGGCTATGCACACTTAGGACTATGCAAGAAGAATAAAAAGTTTTAAATTACTATTATAAAAGGGTAAACTTTAGGGGAAATCTATTGTACTCTTGGGGTTGGGGCTGTGCACACTTAGGGCTATGCAAGGGAAAAAAATTGTTGTAAATTGTAATGCAATCAGATTGAGTCAATTAATACTGAAAATAATGGAAGCCCTAGATGTACAAGACTATTTGATAGAAGCCTTCGCTGTCCGAATAAAGCCCAAACGAGGGTATAATCCGAAAGGACGTAAATACGACAATGGATTTGGAAGGCCGTTACAGTCTTAGAATCGGAGATTACAGTCTTAAAGATATTCAATCTGCAGGTTAAGACCTTACAGTCTGAGAATTGGAGATTAAAGGAAGAGATTGCTGATCATGCAAAAGTGCTGGCTGAGCTTGAGACTTCAAAAGCCCAAGTTGGTTGATTTGCTCAATAAGAAAATTAGGTATGTAGCTGAACAGAATATAACTTTTGTGATCATAACTCTCAAAACAGAAAGTTTCCAGGTTGCAAGACCAAGAATGCAAAGATGCTTTTTGTGATCAAGATATTCAGATAAGGATGCAAAAGCTAAAGGATCTTGAGTCTGAAGCAAAAGAGTTGCGGAAATCTAGTTTAAGATTGCAGATAGAAAAATCTGACCTAGCTCAAAGATTGGATTGTACCCAGATCCTTGCAAATGCATTCCTGGAAGGAAGAACCAGCGGTACGAAGATTATAGTCACCTACTCTTTTCCTTTAGTTTAGTCACTGCTTGTTAGACAATAATTTTTACCTTATGCTTTTGGGATGCAGGCAAATGCAAGAAAGTGAGCATCTTAAACAAGAAAATGTGTGCTTGATGAAGGAAATTGAGGTACTACAGTCTGATCGATGTTCATATCTTGAAGAATTAGTATATATGCGGTGGATAAAAGCTTGCGTACGATATGAACCAAGAAATTATCAAGCCCCACCAGGAAAAACAGTTTCAAAGGACTTGAGCAGAAGCAGCTTAACCCCTACGTCTGAGAATAAGAAGAAAGCCAAGCAGCCTATTGTTGAAAATTCATTTGCTGCCAGAACTAACGCCACAAGCCAGACAAACTTTTTGGCAAGCTCGGGCAACTGATTCAATGTAAAGGTAGTAGTCATCAGCACAGTCATGTTTCATTACAAGGAAAATCTGAATATCAAGATAGCAATCCTCCCGTTTGAGAGTCTTAGGAGTGAGTTTGCAACTACCACCGTCACAGCTAGAACTTCCCTTGATTTCTCTAGTTTGACGAGTATGAAGCAAGGAGGTAGGAGAAATAATAGCACTGTCATGGGAAGCTCAAAAATAAATACAGTGAAAGTAAGAAAAGGTTCCATTCTCAGATTCCTCAGGCTGGGAAAAGGACAATTAAGAGAAATGTGCAAGACATCAATTAAAGACAGAGAAGATGAGCATTAGAAATATAGGTGGTAAAGTAGACAATGTATATTAACTTGCTCCGCTCTTTCCAAAATGTTTTCCAACTTGCTCGGCTCACAAGTCGTGGATATCAGCATAAGAGCATCCACGCAAAGCCGACCTTTGCTCAAGATTTCTTGCATCCTTGCCGCCGCCAGGTCGGTGTTCGCCTTCATCAGAGGCCACCTGAACTCTTCCGGCTCTAACTCAATCAAAAGGTCCAGTATTTTTCCAATGGCTTCGTTGCTCGGAGCAGGGGGGCATGACAGGCATACGGTTGCAGCGATGCACGTAGATGAGGCGAAAAGGGATTTTAGGGTTTGGAGCAGTAGGTGGCGAAACGCGGGGTCATTCGAGGCTCTGACGAATAGGTGGTTAGATTGGCGCAATTTAGGTTTAGGAATAGAGACCATCGGGGTAGAGGGAGACGTGAGTGTTAACATGATCGTCGTTGGAGAAGGGGAAGCATGATCTAAGCTAGACCATAGGTTTTTCTGAGGTGTTCTCACCAATTTCCATCCTTACAAACAATATGAATATATTAACACTTAATTTGCTTATATCCTATAATTTTCTCTACGAATTGACATTTAAAATTTTCTCATATTTTGTTAAAAGAATAAGTATCATTCTGTTCTTATTAGAATGACTTGTCTATCGTCCATTAACTCAAATATAATATGATCCGATTCAAAGATGAAGTTATTATATAACATATGCTAGACTAAGAAGATGAGATAATTACACGTTTACATTTAAAAATATTTTTAAGTCTACTTTCTTCTAGGTATGTCCTAACGACAAGAACATAATGAAAAAACATATTTTATGAAATAAAAACTTGTTATAATTAATTGTAAGGTCTATTATATATATATATATATATATATATATATATATATATATATATATTTGATACATATATAGATTTTTTTTTAATTTACCATATGTCAATGTCACTCTATAAATTATTCAAATCATATTTTATTAATAAAAAAATGGCAAATGAAAAATTATTTTCTTCTTCATTTTCAATTTTCGTGAGAATGAAAGTGTGAAAGAGAATGAAAAGAGAAAAATCATGACAACCAAAAATATCAAATCTAGAAAACAATTAAAATATTGAGATTCATAAAGAATGGTTCAAAACTCTACCAAGCAACTTCAATTTCATGTGTACAATCCATAAGTCCATCAAAGCAATAGTTTGATATGGTCTAAACTAACACGACAAATCGTGTGATCTTTAAGTTCTTGAAATTATTGAAACCTAACCAATCTTAAACTAAGCTAAGACATTTTTTACTAAGGTCTTTTAGCTTAACTAATGAATCTCTCATGAATACATGTCATGAACAAAGACCAATCATATTTAAAAGGTAATGTCTCCTCATAAGATTCTATACATTTGACCCACAACATTAATGTATTTTTAGTAAATCAATCAAGTAGGTTATAAGTTATTTTGACCATAATCAATTAGATTTTAAACTTTCAACTTCTAGTTTATACTTTCTTTTATTCCTATCTAGAAGACCCAAATTAAAAAATTGTTTGTTCATTTTTATAAAATACAATCCATAATTTCTATTGCACTAATTTATTTTTAGGCTAAAATACTCTTAATTAATTGTATTGTAATAAAATTGTCAAAAAATATGTATTGAAAAATTATGCAAAAAAAAAAATTGTATTGAAAAATTAGATGAGAAACAAATTTAAATTTAAAATATATTTATTATTATCAACTAAATTAACCACTTTTTTATGATCTTAAGTAATTAGCACACAATTCTGGCTGCGAGAACGGTGTAGGCCCCTTTACACAATAATCCTAATAGATGTGCGGTGTGTTGTATCTCCTTTACCAAATCTACAGACTGAAAATCTATTGAACAGCCGAAAACAAACACTCGTTGACTTGCATATCTTCGCAACACGACCAAACTTGATAATGTAATTGCCGAAGTTCGCAATAGTATTGCCTACTCGTCACATTTAGTATTACATAATTTTTTTAAAAATAATCATACATACCAAAACTCATGAGATTAATGAGACAACTACACGCTACAGAAGTGCTGAAATATTTTCTTAGAAGAGTCCCCGGTCTTCAAAATATACTTCAAAATATAACAATTTCAGTCATTTAGCACTGAAAATAAAATAATGGAAGCGCTAGATGTACAAGACTATTTGATAGAAGCCTCCACTGTCCGAATTAAGCCCAAATGAGGGTATAATCAGAAAGGGCATAAAAAATATAGCAATGGAAGGCCATTAAACGCCTCAATGCTACATTTGAAACAACCGTCTGGCATGTGGTGTATGTTAATTTTCTCACATGATCTGGAACGTCAAAATGATTAATTATTCAGGGCACAACACGCCAAAACTCATTCTCTACAAGGACTTTCAGGAAGGTTAAGATTTGCGAGAGAATAGAAGCATATGTATTCATACAAGCTAAAATTAGACTTTGTCCGTCTCAGAATGTCCCTCGAGCAGCTTACTTACATCAAATCGCAATATATCTACATATTCCTGCACAGCCAAGAATGTCAATTTTTTATGAGACAGAGCACAAATCATCAAGAAAAAAGCTAAGTGGCTTGCATTTAAAGGCAGTGCAACAAACAACTTTCAGCTCGCAAAGGACAAATATCATTAAAACGACTTACCCTGGCAAGACTCTCATTGCTGCACAACTCATCCAGAAGATCATTAGAAGTGCTTCCACTGCCAGATAGCTGGACAGCATTTTCAGCTACAGCACGGAAAATATCAGTAGAAGGACCCAGGTGCTCAATCCTCTCAGCCAGTGGTTGAAGGTAAAGCTGGAGAAGACAAGGAAAAAGTCACATTAGGACTACTGTTTTAGCATTTCAGCTTAGAAAATAAAATATTAATATTGCAGAGGTATTCCCCCAAAAAAAAGACTACACAAGTGTTTATTCTAAGAAGCAATCTATGTTCACTTACAAAAACTTAGCTAGATCTTACTAATGTTTTTCATAGTCCAAAATATGTTGGACATCCTACAGCCATTTTCCCAAAATTCAACGCAAGGCAAGAGGTGTCAGATACACAAAGATGATGGTTATAATACAATAGTACACAAATGGCTTGCAAAAGTAATACAATACTCATATAAATACTTGCCATGTCATGCATGAAACATTAAGGGTCAAAATGAGCAAGCCAGGCTATGCCAAACTCAAGCCAAGCAAAATTTTTCATTGCACATCGCCTTACCCATGTACATCTAAACTTGAGTTTATTCTCCAAACAAAACTTTAAGGAAGTTAATGCCTTAACTGATAAGTCCTGAGTCTCAACTCTTCCTACATCAACATTTCAAAATCCTAGATATAATAGAATACTCAGAAACAAATGAATTGTTATCTTCATTAAATGATAATTTCTACTTTCAAATTTAAGTATCATAATCAATCACAAATGATAGACCAGTTGTTGCTGAAAACGATATACATGATAATAACATTGGAAGGATCCTAACCAATACCAAAAGTTTTATTTATTTATTTATTTTTTGGAGGGTGGGGTGGTGGATATTCAGTCCATTTAACTTTAATAATAAAGAAAATTAACTAAAAAGAAACATTAAAAGGGGTTGATTTACAGGCCACAGACTTGCCAGCCATGTCAAAGGTCTGTAAGTTTATGGCCCTAACTCTCATAAAGTCACCCAGGCTGGCCCAGCTGCCAAAGCCATTTTAACAGTTCCATCTTTCAACAGAAATAACATAGGACGCCATCCATTCAAACAGAAACGGAACTAGAAAAAATTGTTAGGGGGAGCAAACCCTATAGGTTTAAAAGAAAGGACATTTTCCACCCATGGATGAAGAATATTAGAGGGGGAAGGGGGGCAATTTCTTTTTTGGCGGGGGGCTGCCCCTGTAGGCTTACCATAAGACTAACATAAAAAGGCTATTGACAGCAATCATAGTTAAAAAGGACTTCCATCTAGTGCCAAAAGAAAATTTATGGTTCTTAACAGTTCACAGAAATTACTAAACAAAATGACTTTCTTTTAGCAAGTGGATACAAACCTGTAAACTTTGATTATCAGAATATTCATCTCTGTTAACTGTTCCATCTCGGTAGGGTGCATGGGGTTCAGCTTCTTCAGCAGAGAATAGTGAGGAAGGATTTCCCCCACCAAGGGCTCGAGATACAATGGGCATCATCTGCTGAAACATCCTTGAAATGTCAATACCAACACCCTGCCCTCTTTCCGTTCCAGCAAACATATTCCCCACATCCTGACTGCCAACCTGTTGGACAATTTGATTAACCGTGCTCATCATCTGTGGGCTCTGCGTGAACTGATGCAACATATTCCTCAAGCCATCAGGTGAGTCAACTCCAGTTTGCTGTGAAACTCCTTCCAACAAACCATTCAATGCAGGACTATGTAAAGCCTGAGACATTAAACCAGCCACATCAATCGGACGATCACTGGAGGGCAAGGGCCGCTGGGATGGCCCATTAGCATTTCTTGAATTCAAACCAGATCCATGACTTGCAAGAGTTTGCAATATATGTTGACCATCTGTTCTGGTTTGCTGATTTTGATTGACAGAAGAACTGGATGATCCATCATCAGCACCTTTATTTACAGGAGGTTGAAGTCTAGTTCGCCTCTGTTTTGGCATGCAAATTTAGGAAGGATAAGTTAAGAATATAGTTATGCAATGTGATAAAAAAAAAAATGAAGATCAGAGATATAGAATTCCTAATTCCTAATCATTGTTTCCTAATCCAAATCTTTGACAACAAAACAAGAACAAGGTGACATTTTTGTAATCAAAAGTGAAAACAAAAATGAAAATAGATAACATTTTGTCAAACAAAATGGCCCCTAAAATTTCTGTTAATTTATATATAACATCCCCACACGTTAAATTTAATACAGCCTTGCATTTATTTCAAAATTAGCTTGTCAAATGAATGTTTTAAAATTGCTGCAAATTAACATCTACTTATGAAAGCATAATGAAAAAATTCAGTTTTAAGCAGCAGCATGGCTAGGCTACATCAACCTGTTAATGCCTGCCTGAGGAATGGGAATATGGGATGCATAGCAAAAAGTCAAAGGGACACATCAAACTATATATACCAACATCTAAGGAGGTATATGATCAACCAGTGTCATAAAACAACCAAATTCTAAATCTAAATGATTTCAGTTTCTAACTAATACATAATATATATATTTCTCCAGTTGCCAAGACACAAACCTACATGACACAATATCCAAATCCTAAGCCCTACAAGCTACTTGTGCTAATTTTAAAAAGATTTTCAAATTGATTACATCATAGCAATACATACTGGATCATGTAACGTGATGCATAGATAAAATATAGAGGGATGGTATTGCTGCAAAATCATAATAGAATATATCTTCAAAAGGCAAATATATGAATTTGAAGAGAATAAAAAGACTCATCCAGCAGCCTTTTAAATGAAAAATACCATTCCGAGTTCCAATATTATAGCAAACAAATCTATTTGCATTGCATGACAAATCAATAGGGAAATTCAGGCTTCAAATTCACAAAATCATAACCGTAAACTTACCTTGGGCTCTAAACCACCCACACCCAATCCTAGTGGAGCAGCTTTGGCAGGTTCAGTTATATTTTGTCTTTCACTTACAGCCGGAACATCTTGTTCTTTTTCTGGTTTTACTAATGTTTCTCCACTAGAACAACTTTGTAAATCTTGGTTGGAAGAACTTGAAACAAATTTGTCAACCAAAACATCTCTCTCATCATTACTTGAGGTTTGGACTGCCTCAGTTTGGAGCTAGTGGCGATTGAGAGGTAGATATTAGTCATTAAAAACTATGCATGTACGTGACAGATGTATCACCAGGTATGTGCAAAATCATTACCTTCTGTATTTCACTTTCAGAAGTGCAGCCAACTGAGGAAGCACTGGTAGCCCCAAAACCATTCACATCCACGGTATCTTGCGGTTCATTTACTGTAGCAGGTCTTGATTCAGATCCAGAAGACAAGTCCCTGCTGTTTGATTCCATTTGACCTGAACGGATACAAAAAAAAAGTGTTTTGAAATTAAATGCTGAAGTATCAAGACTACATATAATGAAACAATAAATTGGTAATTACCTGATGGAACTGTGTTATCTCCTTGCATATTACCAACAACGTTTATAAGGCGAGAATTGATTTCAGCTAAAACAGATGACAATGAAGCTGAATCAGAAGGTGGCTGTGAGGTAGAAATACCAAACCCAGTTTGTGTGCTACTAGAGACTCCAACACCAGGAGGGTGTGATGGGATAGTTGCTGCTATGACATTTCTAACAGGTAATACCCGTGTTGAACCTGAATCACCAGAGCCAGGCTCATTATGGTGTTCACTTCTTGTCCCCTCGCCATTAATTGCCCTAGAACCAATGGCTGAAACAATTGGTGCAAGAGAGGTGCCTGGTATGAAGCAAAATTAATAGAAGTTGAATATTTCATGGGTAGAAGTGCAATTAGTTTTGTTTACCAGCATGTATATGAATGTTTACGTTCCTAGGAGCATTTCCAATACCAATGTTGCCTAAAGTTGCAGGGGTTGAGGGGGGGAACTGGACCACCAAAGAGGGAGCTTGTCTGAAGTGGAAAAGGCTGAAAATAGCACAACTTCATCAGAACCAGAAATAGTAAATGTAAACTATCAAACAATCCACAAAGATAGGAACGTGGCCATCATCTATATATATATATATATATATTAGTTACACTATCATCCAATCATGGATTGTCGTGTATGATAAGATTATTGACTTCTATAATAATTACTTTAAAGTCATATCTAGGGTAATTTTAAATTGGTTGACAGTGTAAAAAACTCCATACTGACAGTGTATCTAAATTAAACTTAGTATATATGTGTCCAACATAAAATTTACTTTCCAATATGAAGAGTTGAAAGAAGTTATCAATTTCTTTCAATCTTCAACCCTTTATCAACAATCTATTTATCAGTAAACCATGTTAATCATGTATAATTTACAGTTTCCAGTTCTGAAATATCAACAATGTATAGTTTATTGAATGTCAATCAACTTGATTGAAAGTTTGAAACATCAGCCAATGCTTAAATAATTAAACTTGGCATGTGGCATCACCATTAATGAAATTAAAATAGATCAAAATAGCTGACAAACCTGCACCATTATTGGATTTGGCCCTGATGGAGAGATGTAAACTGCTGGTCCAGCGTTAACAACAGATTCTGCCTGAAATTTGAAAGTGAACATGAATGATATGTTGACACAATAAAGTAAACCAAATCACCAAAGAAACGAATGAAACATACAGAAGACTGTCCCATACGCAGTGTCAACATTGTTCGGCCAAGTTCAAGTAGAAGAGCACCCAAATGCTGCATAGCAAGTCCTATTTGTACTGCTTCTGATTGTATTTGACCCCTTATGCGCAGATCAGCAGAAGTTCCTTCTCTTTCCAAGAGCCCTGCAATATGCTAGAGTCGCAAATTACAAGTAAAATGTAATCAGATAAGATAAAGGAAGAAGATAGCAAGGCTACTTCGTTCTAACAAATCCTACAATGAAATATGCATTTCATCATCATAACAGCATTTTTAGGTTAAATAGAAGTAAGATTAATGTATCGTTACATCTGCTTATATGGCTACAATAAAAAATGGACACTAAGATATCAGAAGACTTGAGGTTTTATAACAAGAGAGTATGCAATGAATACATCTCTCAAATACTGAGAGCATGTTTGAATTACCATTGTAAAGTGCAAACAAAAGTATGTTCCGACTAAAAGATACAAAGGATATCCATCTCCAAATTTCAGCACCTTCCAATGGAAAACAACGGTAATCCAAACATAGCTTAGATGTCTTCATATCCAATCTGAAATGGATTTGACTAGGTATCCAAGATATATTAAGAAGGTTTAAATGACACTGCATAAATGTGTTTGGGTGTCCCTAAATTGATCAAAATGACACAATGGATAAAATTGCATGTCTTTCCACAGTCCACCAAGACCAAGCTCTGCTAAGATTGGTAAACATCCCAACATCAAAAGTAAAGGTTTAGTTAGATCCAACAAGTTTATTGCAGATTCAACAAGGTTTAGTTAGATTCCACATAAATTAAAAAAATTTCACCATCAGCCTCTCAAATGAGCATACTCAAAATGCCAGTCATTTTAATGACATTTAAGTTCCTCCAAACACAAATACATAGCACATTCATGCATTTAAGGTACTACTGATTAAAAGAGTGATGAAATTTTATTTTGCCCAAAAATTTAAAATTATTTAGGATTATCCTATGCAACTTCCATTCATCCTTATTTTTTTAATAAATCTATAATGTATTTATACTTATAATAAACATCATAGTTGCAGATAATAGAAATATATTTTTATCATTGAGGCAAACATGAATAATAGTAAATGGGATGTGTTAATTACAGATAGTGCAGCAACAGCTTGACCACCAAGTAACTGTTCTGCTCGATGCAAGACAGCGCTTAATGCTTCAAGTGTCGGCAACCCTTGTGCATTAGAAGGCAATTCCACTCGCTGATCTCTAGGGTTAGCGGATGAAAGATTGGATTGATAACCTGCATAAGCATTAAGCAAATATAAATATTTCAAATTTCTTTTAAATTAAAAATAAAAGGGCAACAATTTCAACATCATCACCATTTTGCGTTAGTATCTGTTCCATGCGATTCATAAACTCAGACAGTGTGTTCAATGAATCAGGAATTGGCTGAAATGATGGGGAAAGAAAGAAAGGTGAACATCATCGAGAATGTGTTAAATTTTCACAAGAAAAAAATAAGTATCCAAAAGAGAGGCCATGTTCCTACTGCATTGAGAGAAGGAATGGGTATGGCCCCAGCCGCCACAGGAATCTGAACAACACGAGAGACAGATTGAAATGTCGGGCCATGAAATGTCTGTCCAGATGGTGCCTGATTTCCTGCTGGGTTTTGATTTCCAGCATGCATTCCTTCAGTTTCATTCCTTGGGTGAACCTGACCAAATAGATTGGGTCCCAGTTTAGATACACACCAACCTATTTCAAAGGATATATAATGCATGTAGCAAAACAACATATACTAACTTTGTAGTACATTGCTACAAGTCTGTGTTCTGTATCAATTCTATTCACTAAATTGATGATAATAATTAAGAGAGTTTAACAATGCCATGTTAGTATTGTAAGGAAAAATAAATATCTATACATTCAACCAAAAAAAAAAAAAAAAAAAAACGAAGATTCCATAATTTAAGATAAATAACCATTCATAAGATACTTGAGATTTGACACTATTCGGACAATAGATAAAATATTTGTACACTATGAAACACAGCCACTTGAAATAGATACCACAACATGTGATTGCTTCATGATCTACGAAGATGAAAAAAAAAAGGCAAGCAAAAATAACTATGCAATGTTGCAAGGAGAAATCAAATAAGGAGAAATCTAAACAATAAATGGATGTGAAATTAATTCAGTCCCTCATGGTTAAAAAAATTAACAATGTGCATACAATAGTCCAGTAAATCACACAAATGATAGAAAATATAACAATACATAATCATCTATTCAAGCAGAAGTGGTACTAACTGAAGAAGTTTGGGTAGAATTAGGACCACTAATTGTGCTCTGGCCACTGTTTCCAATAGAATTTAAAACATGCCCAATAACCTGAAAACAAAACACAGCAATACATAATGTTCCTAAGGCAATATCAAATCATACCATTATTGCCAAGACCTACATGAAAACAGAATAGAATAGAATGCATGATATGAACTACATAAGATAGATACAAAGAACATGGTAACGAACCCGAGTGAGGTCATGAACAATTCCTTCACCTTGTTCACCCACATTAAATGTTCCCAGAACAACACTGTGTGAAACTTGCCCAACACGATTACGAGGAGCCCCTGAGCCTACATCATTTCCTTCCAAATAATGAAATTTATCAATAGGATAGTAAAATACTACAACATATGTCTGATATTAAAAAAATGATTAAAACCTGAAGGGAGAAAAAAAACAAAAATGACCATCATTGTAGCCTTAGTTATACCTCGATTACCACTTGTACCAGTTGACTCACCAGAACTCGTACCAGAAGCCTGGGACTGATTTGGTTGTCTTTCAACTAAATGCAATGTATGCCCATTCTCAACATCTTAAATGGTTAAGGATTAGGTTGTAATATAAATAAATGAGTGACGCGGTGTGATTTCAAATACTAACTCATTTCACCATTTATGAAAAATTCTGCTACAGGCCATAGCATTTACTTCTGTCAAGCAATCCAATTTTAAACAGCTAAACCAATGATGGTGTTGAATAAAGAGAAGACACTGAACATAAATAATGCTTTCACTTACAAGATAAAACAAATCATGTCAAAACTAAGAAAAATCCAGGTCCATTAAGTATTAAGCTGATGGGGAAAAATTACAATTTGAAGGATACGATACTCAGAAAGAACGTGCTCATCCTTTAAGACTTTTCCTCTAAATATCAGCCGTTGCTGATTAACTGGAAGACCAATTTCATTTGCAATTTTCTCTTTGAACAATGAAACAGGCATCTGAAATGATTTTGAAGACAAGTATTAGGGTTATACCCTAACCTACATATATTTACCTCAAAACTAGGACTTAAAAAACACAAGAATGACAGGAATAGATATTATAGCTTACATTTTTGTCCACTTGAAAACTGTAGATGCGGGAATCTAAAGTCTTGATATTGAGCTGAACAGTTGAATCTGAACATTCTGCTGAAATGTTTCCAGTACTGGAGCCTTCATTGGAGGACTGACCCGCCATGCTGTTGGTTCAGCAGCAAAGTCTTGGACCAGGGAATTCAACAGAACTAACCCAGACAATAAGTTACCAAAGTAGCTGCAACTGCAACACAATGCAGATGTAGGGCCATAATAATCATTCAATGAAAGAAAGAGATCCATCGAGGAATCAGAAGAAAACCCAAAGCAGAACTTCCAAAGCACGTATTCTACTTTAACCATAAACAGGACTGTGCAGTAAAAACAGCACAATAACACACTATGCTTGTATGGCCAGTGATGCAACATATCTAACACATCAGTGTGCAAAAAAGATATGCAATGTAAAACACAGCAAATATTCATATTCAATCATTAAATTGTAAAATCCAGTAAATAACAAGTTATCACTGTAATGCAAATATAGAATATGATACAATTAGGTTTTTGGGAACTAACAGATGTTGATGATACATTTATCCAAACATAAAAACATCTAGCAACCATCAAAATAATGTTGCCTGATGCATATGCAATCAATACACGCCACTAAGTCCATGTTTATATCCAATAAAAACCAACACGTAACATATTTGAGATTCGTTAAAGCAATTAGGTATATAAAAGCCTGAAAGATTGGTCAGATTATGATAGTCCAGTTACAGTGGAGAACAACTACGAAATATATAAACGAAATTGATACATGAATAGGGAGATCTGATTTAAAAGAAAAAGAGTAGCATCCATAATTACATTAGGAATAGAATATGAAAGTGCGATTGAAGGTTGAGAGCACGGGGAACTAAAGTACCTAGGTTGAGTAGAGGAAGTTGGCGTGGCTAGTGTGAAGAAGCGAAATGGAGTAAGAGAAAAAGAAATAGAAGAGGGGGTAAGATCTGCGTCAGGAAGATTCTAGAGTGCCTTGGGCGAAAAAAGAAAAAAAAAAAAAAAAAAAAAAAAAAAAAAAAAAAGGCAGAGAGATTGGGAGAGAGAAAAGAAAAAGTGCCCACCGTGACTCACCGGAGATGAAGATGGATTGAAGGGTATATGATCTTTCGAGAAGCTAGCTAATCAGCAATCACTAATGCATAAACACAACACATGCCTTCGTTCCAAAGTTTTCATTCCTGGTCATAGACTTAAAGAATATACTATCAAATAGGGGTAGCAAGTCGTCTACGAGTCCTTCTGGACTGGACTGCCTACCCTCCTCGGCCCATTCTAGCCCAGTTGCTGCCGGCCTTTCATTTAGTGTACAAAACTTTTAAACAATTAATTACAACTAATTTTAGATATATTTTAGAATCGTATTTTTTTATTAAAATACTATTCTTAAATATTTAAAATCACTATTAAAGAACAATACTAACAAATTCGATTAAATAATAACAATTGACAAACTTTAAAATAGATCAATGTAACTTCAATGAAAATGAGTATTTGTATATCAAATTTTGGAATATAAATATCAATATAAATTATAAAACTCATTATTTAAAAAAATTTCATGAAGTGAAAGTAAAGATATCAAAGTGAGTCAACTCGATTTACTCGAATCGGTTCACCATGTGTTGAGACTTTAAATTAAATAAATTAATCCGACTCATATGACCTCGCCCACCATAGATTAGGCAACACTATAATATTTAAAAATTAAGTCATTAATAATTTAAATAACCAATAGAAAATACAAACACATTTCAAATAAGGTGGTATGAATGACATCATTAAGAATCTAATACGGAATCAATTTGTTGAAACTTATTTGTTGATAAAAAAAACATTTATCTTAAGAAAAATCATTTTTTTAGTGTGCTTGTCCAAACTAATTCTTCTTAAAAAAATAATTTTTGCTTATTTTTTCCTATCTACTATAAAAAATACTTATTTTAAAATTATTTATTTTAAGTTTAAACAAAATGATTCATTATCATTCAAGTAACATGGACAAGTAGTCTAGTAGTACTATTCAAATGACATAAACAATAGCATTCAATTGTCAAATACATATATATCATTCAAAAGTCTTAAAATAAAATTCACTTTACAAACATTAGTTATAGTTCAGCAACATTAAAGTCTTAAAAATATCAAAGTGTCAAGTCAATTTACATAATTGAAATTCAAATTAGTAAACAAATATAACATTAAATTCTAAACTATAACATCCAAATTTCAAAGTGACAAGCTGAAATTATTGTTGTTGTCCATGAAAAACATTGTGTCATGAACTGTGAAATCTAAAACAAGTACTTCTTTTTCAACTTCATCATTATCTTCATCTATAATTAAAAAATAATAATAATGGTAGCATTAGCATTGAATATTTTCTATAAGTGGTATAGTAATAAATTATTTGCAAGTAATACATTAACTAATTCTTCAAAGCAAATTAATCAATTTTGGGTTACAATTAGTGCTTGAACATTGGTTAGAATAAGCAAGAATGATACTTGCTAAGCACACAAACACCAATGTTAAATGCAAACTTACTGATAACAATTGTAATTAGAATGCTTAACACATCACGTGTTAGTCTTCAAAGATTTGGATAACACTCTTGGTGGTCCTTCCAATAGCTCAAAACATTCAATTTTGGAAAAAACATTGGCTAAAGTGGTGTCTTGATCAAATAAAGATTCAAGTCAAACTTATGAGTGCATTAACATTTTGGCTCACAACATTGATATATTCTTATGACATTATAATAAAAGCAAATAAATTAACAAGTACAATAGATTAGATAATAATCTAAAAAATACAAAAGATTGATAACAAATACAAAGAATTAACAAATAAATTAACTTACAAGGCATGTATTCATGCCTTCCATCCCTTGATTGAAATCCCGTTCAACTGGAGGAACAATCTAGGAACTTGATGCACCCGATGAAGTAGATCTTACATTCACATATTCTTCAAAAAGGTTGTACAACTTAACTCTTATGTTTCCTACTTTTTCATCACAAGTAAAATTATCAAGATTTGAATAATAAAATCGAAGTGCTTTAAGTTTCATCATTGGGTGAAGAATCATAACAATTAAGAGAATGAGACTATATCACTCTAATACTTGCTAAAATTTTCCATCATCCTCTCCACCATGTCTTTCATTAATGAATCATCACTTTTGAGTGTTTCTCACAATAAACATTATATTTTCCATAGTTGCATAAAGTGTTCATTAGAGGTTGGATAATATGTACCTGAAATCAAGTTGGTTGTCTTATAAAATGGCCTAAAAAAATCCACACATCTTTTAGTTCTTTTTCACTCTTCACTTGACGAATAATATTTGTAATTTCCATTGTGAATGGTGAATCTACAAAAAAGTACAATGATACTTAGTAGCACTTTTGAGCATGACAAAAATGTAACTCCATCAAAAAGGTACATTCAACTTAAGTGCACCTCAGTATCAATACTTCTCACTTGAACAACACATTGTCTAAATGCTATTTTCCAACTTTTAATGTTATCACATGTTTAATATTGTCTCTAATATTTTGTAAAACATCTTCCACCACTTATAAGCTCTCTTGAACTATAAGATTCCAAATATATGAGAAACATTTCACTTAACAAATTCACCATTACACAACAAACTATTTTTTTTACAACGCAAATACCACTACATTAATAATACACAATAAATAATACAAATATATCTATATTAGTTCCAATTGAAAAAGAAATAAGACTAATTTAATGGATATATTAATTCAAAAATATAGAAACACTTCAAAGTTTAGACTTGCATTGAAGCAACACATTCTAGTACCATTAGTTTTCAATGTTTATCTAAGTAGAGCTAAACCCAACATGAAAGTATGTTTCTTCTATTATAAGCCCATCATTCTGCATAAATAAAACCAAGGTGACAGAAAGGACAACAATAATGTAATCTTAAGCATGAGACATGTGCAGTGAAAACACATTCTTATAATAGAAGAGACTAACTTAAACGACATCGTCACAATTCACATTACAAACATAGTAAAAATTTGACAATCGCAACAACTCGTGTTTAAAGAGCCACAAGATTTCATTACTCCAAGGTTGCAAACAAAGTAATGGAGTTAACTATACAGTCACCCAATAAATTTGAAACTCAAGAGCTAGATTTGTAAAACAATGTTTTCATATAAAACTCAAAACATCATTGTGTAATAGGGTAAAAGAAAGCATTGCACAACTAACCTTGAACACCTCTACGTGGTATCAATGGCATTGGTGAACGATGTCACGACCTTGATGTGATGAAAATTAAAATTGTGATTGAGATAAAAGGATAGGTCTTAGGTGGTCTGGGATGGTCAACGTTGGCAAACAATATGACAAGGCGAGGGATGGTTGAAAGTGGTCAATGGTGAGCAGTGAGTGGCACAACACGATTGTGTGGACTAGGGTTCACGAGAGAGTGAGAGGCCAGAGAAGAAGATACCAATACATGTTTGAGAGCGATTGAGTGTGACTAGTTAGTGATTCTTTTTTCTTTTTTACTTTCATTTTGGGCTGGACTGGACACTAAACTTAAAGGCCTCTATCCATTAGGAAATGTCTAAATGTTGTCTAGTTATGTCTTTTCTTGGCCCCATGTTAAAAGTATCTAATGACTTTAAAGTTGAACAATTTAAACCAACCAACTCCCATACAAAAATAGCACTTCATTATATAACATTAGAAGTTTCATAACCAAAAAGAGACCATGCAATTTGTGTTACTTCTTTGTTCTACTATGTTCATCTCTGAGCATAAGTCTAATGCTAAAACATCATGTATGCTTTTAATGTCAAGAATGAGCCAAAATCAAGTAGAAAGGTTGTTAAAATGGTAAAAAAAGTAGAGAGATCATCGCAATTGAAAAAATCTTCATCAACTTATAACACAAATTTTGTAGGTTGCATATTTATATAGACACTGGTTTAATAAGTAAGAAGGTTGCATATTTATATATAGACACTCCTGCCTATTTTAGTTCCTATATTTTAGAAAATATGCAATTTTGGTCTAATTCTCAATTTTCATATTTTCTTCTTCTTCTTTTATTTTGGTAAATTAAACTTTCGACCTAACATATTTACTTAAAAAATACCATAAAAAATGATTTAATTAATTTAAATATAAAATAAAATAAATAAATATATGAAAAATTAAAATTTAGACCAAAATTGTGTATTTTTAAAATAGAGGAATTAAAACCAAGAAAAAAAAAATAGAATAACTAAAATCATATATTAAGAATTATAGGAGTACATAAATTGCAATTTAGTAAAAAGTAAATGATATTTCCAGTGTAGTTTTGGGAGAAATAATTATGTTTGAATAATGAAATAAAATTTACTTTTGAAATGTAAATCTATATATTAAAATAAATTTTGAAATTAAATTTACTTGCAGTAAAATTAAAAATTAGTTTTGAGAATTCAAAATTTTAATCAAACAATCACATTATGGTTACATGGCGGCAAGCGTAACCTTTGAGTAAAATAAACAGGTTATAAGATGATACGGGAGCTTGCCTTTAACATTGCATTTCTTTTAATCAGTGTCTTTAACATTGCATGAGGATATAAAAACTGAATATATAAGTTCAGTTAACACATAAACTGATGTAAATAATTCGTAATCACAAAAGGTGTTTTTATCCTTGTTACCTCTAGTTTTTAAATAACGATTTAAATTAATCACATCAACTGACAAATCAATTTAACTAATGACTCAATTTCTTAACATGTCCATTAGAAAAAAAATGTAAATTAATTGTGCCAAATTGAATAAGTAACATGGAATTTGGTCAGAGGTAAGAAACTAGATTACAAGTAACGTTTACGAAGCATAAGAATTGGACCCTGAGCTGCAGAGACAGTGGGTAAGCGAAAAGATGCACTGCGTTGTGAATTAAGCTCCAAAGACAAAACGTATTCCATGCATGAAGGGTGCGTCACAGGGCAATATTATTGGACCGTCAGTTGAGAGATCCTCAGACAGCTCTCTGAATATATATGTTGCTCCTCAAATAAGTCAATGGTACCCGAAACGTCCCTTGTCAATGTACACCACAAAGTGAAGAATAGTTTTGCAAAATGTAAAAATGGATACAGTCTCGTTAAGTTCCAATATGTGTACCTTTATAAACAAATAAAATGCTACTGTTTAAAAGACGTCTAAAAAATAAATAATGTTTTAAAAGCTGTTTTACTCATTTTTAATAGTAGTTAATATTTAATAATGGATCATGCAGCGTTTTTGGTCAGTGTAACTAAGCGCCAGGTAGGCCACTTCGCTGGACCTGAAATGAAAGATATTGAGCCTACCATTTTATTTTATGCTGAATTAAAGAAAAATATATAAAGATGGACCCCAATAAAATGTAGTGTATCATTTTATTTATTCTTAGTTAATTGACCGTAAACAAATTATTCCTAAAATAATTGTGTAATAGCTAAATATAATTTATAACTAAAAAATTTATCAACCGTTCCAATCTAAAAAGAAGGATTTTTTTAATTCATGGAAATTAAAAATAGTATCAAAAAATTTATATCAGGTTATGTACTCTTACTCAACCAATTAAATTAAATCTCCTTTAAAAAATTGATTTAATTAGGAATAAAATATCATCTAAACATTTTGCTACAACAACAAATACTATGTTTTAGGAAATATATTTTAAATATTGGTCTACAAGTTTGATAACAAACAGATAGAGAAGTTATTTCCATTGAAAAACGAAATTACGAAAAGACAATTTTATTCCCTATAAGGAGTACTCACAACACTCTGTTCTCTTTGCAAACTACAACAATAGACTGTTGAACAAAGAACATATAATACGAAAGCAGCAAAAGTAAAGAAGCCAGAAAATTACAGCAAAAAAAGAGCTAACGATTATTTCCTCACTTGTCCAACTCCAATAGAAAAAATATAATACGAAAAAACTCATCTCTTCAGAGTTTAGACGTTGCGAGTTTGATGAGATCCTTCCGAAGAATTTTGCCAGACGGATTTTTGGGTATGGAGGAAATAAACGCCACTTTTCGAATTCGCTTGTACGGAGCCACCTGTATGAATTGTAACCCACGGAATGTTCAATATTTTATAATGTTCACTGTTCAGCGGTTAAAGTTGAACTCCAGCAATCAGATAGATATTCAATAATAATAATAATTAGATGTTAACCAATATCCTATGGAGAGTGAATAAAGAATTTAAAGTAAGAATATTTTTATTGGGAGAAAAAAAAAATTAAGCTATTCATAATCTATTTTACGTTTTTTATGATTTATATAAAAAAATATTTTTAAATTTCTTAAACAATGTCCTAAAGATATTTATTAGTATTTTTTTATATATAAAAAAGTCGCCATAGTTGAAGAGTGTTCCAAATCCCAACTAACCTGTCCTGCAACAAAATCCATAACTTGAGTTTCTGATAAGCTACTTCCAGCCTTCCTCACCACGTATGCCATTGGATACTGCCCAGCTTCCTTATCTGGATACCTGATCATTACAAAAACATTCACCACTCAGAACTGCTCCAATCCAAGTGCTCTTCTCCTTCTATATATTCATTATTAATCATGTATGGTAGATGAAATTGCTGAAAGACTTACGGGATAACAGCGGCATCTAAAATAGCAGGATGAGTCAGTAACAAGGCCTCTAGTTCTGCTGGAGGAACCTAAAACATCAAAAAACATCATCAAGACCTTCAATAGGATTCACAATATTTGTATCCCAACTGCATGTTTGTGTTGTGATTTGATTTATCTTCCCATTAGTTCCTTCAATAAAACAGGTCTCTACAGTTGTTAAATATTAAATACTACATCTGATACCCCTTTTGTCAATAATGGATTAACTAACTAGCTAGAATTCGTAATTTAATAATTACCTGATATCCCTTGTATTTAATGAGCTCCTTTAACCGATCCACAATAAATATGAATCCATCGTTGTCAATGTAACAAATATCCCCTGTTCTTAACCATCCTTTTGAATCAAGGGTTGATGTGGTTGCTTCTTCGTTACTGAAATAACCTGTCATCCCCACGTTTTCAAATGTTAACTCGGAATGAGCAAATCATAATTTCATCCAATTATGTGCCTAAACCTAAAACTTGTGCATGTTCTGAGTTTTTATCATTTTTGAAGTAAATACATCATTTAAACCCGTAATTACAAAACTGAACTTTTTTATGCATAATTAAGTTTTCAAATAATTCAAGTGATTAATGTGTTGAAATTAAGATTAAATCATTCAGATAATATTCGAATTCAATGATGGAACGTTCAAATTAATCAGATTCTTTTCGGATGGTTAATACAAAAAATTAAGTTTCCAAATGACAAAAACCTCCGGAGTAGCTAAAACATTGAATATTCAGCAGAAAAAATAAAAGCAAAAGCAAAAGCATTGAATAACTCTTAATTGACACGTACACATAGAAGGTTTATTTTTTCATCAATATGGAGAAACCTAAACCAATCAACTAATCATATAGTTTTTTTTTTATACAAAAACGAGGAAAACGGATGTGGATCTAAAATGTTAGTCTTTCAATATATGTTTAATAATAAAGGTTCAGATCAGTTAGGACACTTGACCCTTCAAAATAACTAGGGGACAACAGTCAACAGATAATAAACCCGTGGCGCATACCAAACATGCGAAGTTGCTTAATGCACATTTTGACCGTCAAATGTACAGTAGTGGAGTAGTATTTTTTTGTGAAGGATACACATACTACATACACGGGGAGTCCTTATTATCTATCATCATCAGCGCACTAAATAATATTTTATATAAAAAAAAAAACATTTTATATAGAAAAGTATATTTCCCCAGAAAGAAACACACGGTGACGTAACATATTCAATGAATGTGGTTGTGGTTACCTTTCATGATGGTGGGACCCCTAAGCCAGAGCTCCCCGGTGCGGTTAACCGGAAGCGATTGGCCGGATTCAGGATCGACGATCATAGCCTGGGTGGCCGGAGACAAGAGCCCCGCCGTGCCGTACCTTCGACTCTCCTCCAAGGAGTCGGTGGAGGCCCCAACGCCGGTGGATTCCGTCAAACCATAACCCTGAAGGATGGTGACGTTGGGATACTGGGCCACGAACCCCTCTATGACCTCCTTGCTCAACGGAGCTCCACCGGAGAGCACCGAATGCAGCGACGAGATATCGTACTTGGCCTTGATAGCGGCGGCGTTGTTGAGCATGGCCACCAGAATGGGCGGCACGAGCGGGAGGTAGGTGGCGCGGAACCTCTCGATCGCGGTGAGCATGTCGTGCATCTCGAACTTGGAGAGCACGACGATGGTGGAGCCGGAAGCCAGAAGCCCCGTGGCGAAGGCGACCAGGCCGTATATGTGAAACATGGGGACCGTGCAGATGAAGGTTTCGTTCTCCTCCATGTGGAACCGACCCAGCACGATCTGGACCATCGCTATGAGGTTGCGGTGGGACGATACCACGCCCTTGCTGGGCCCCGTGGTGCCGGAGGAGTAGAGCAGCGTGGCCGTGTCATCCTGCTCCACGCGCTCTTTCACGCGCCTAGACACCGGTTCCTTCTTCGCCATCTCCTCAAGAGTGGCCACAACATTATTATTATTATTATTATTGGCGCCGTCGTTGTCCATGAGAACGACTGGTAGAGAGGGTGCAGCTGCGGTGATTTTGGGGAGTAAATTAGGGATCGTGAAGGCGAGGAGGGGCTTGGAATCGGCGATCTGCTTGGCGATTTCGCGGGAGGTGTTGAGGGGGTTGGTGGTGGTGATGATGGCGCCGAGGGACATGACGGCCAGGCACACAACCGGGAAGTGGATGGAGTTGGGGGAGAGGATGAGGACCACGTTGCCCTTTCGGATCCCCATGTCCAGGGAGAGAGAGGCTGCCAAGCCCTCCACGGATCGCCATAGCTGGGTGTAGGTGAGGCGGCGGCCGGTGGCGGCGTCGAGGAAGGCTGTGGTGCCGCGGTGGGCACGGGAGGAGATGAAGGTGGTGACGTCTAAGGCGTTGTTGGGAGGGAGTGGGAGGGGCTTACGCTTGCTGTAGAAGATTGAATTGGAGCTGCAGAAACCAGTTCTGGGGTCTATCTCCTCCATCTATCTCTTTATTCTAATCTAATGATTGCCTTCTTACTTTCGCAACACTGCTCATGTTCATGCTCATGCATCCACACTTCCCGGATATATATCAACTCATTCAAGTGCCCTGTTGCTCCATTCCACACACCACACACTATTACTCTCTTTTTTTATCACTCACATATTACTTTCAAATATTATAAAGAGAAATACTTTTATGATATTGTTCATGATTTTTTTTTTATTATCTCTTTTTATGATTCTTACAAGAAATATTTTTTTATATATTAATGTTAGAATGTCTTATTATTAATTATGATTATTCTCTGATAGGAGGTAATTAGCAGACACAGATAACAATTGACATTTAACCATTGAGTATTGAGCAGCGGCTGTATGCATTTGACATGTACAACATGTGCTATGGACTGTGGACTGTGGCCGGTGGGGAGCTCCTTTTCCCTTTTAAATTTCGTTCCCACCCTCACGGTCACAGCCCAGTCACTTTTTTTCTCTGACTTCTTTTCCTACATGTTTTTATAGTTTGTTTATTTCTTTGGGGTTGTTAACGTTAGTCCCTTTTGTTAAAAAAAATAAAACATGTGTATGAGAATAATACAGTTTTTTATTTATGAAAATAAGAATAATATAGTTTATTGTAGGAAACTCTATTATTGATTTGGATTCCTATACGCCTATTATATGTAAAATATATAGTGCTTGACATTTATGCATTTTATACTCATGTTATTTTGACTACACGTTTTGCATATGTGATCATGTGTAGCCAATTTTTAATCAAAATGTTGTTGATTGTGTTCCCGTTAATATTAATAAGCCAGCACCGCAGTAACTGAGTCGTCGTTATAGTCATTGTTTGTAATTTTATTTTCGCTTAAATGATTTCCCCCCTAAATAATAGGTTTTCTTTAGTCATTTAAATTATATATTTTTTTATTTTATCTTTGAAAGTTTAATTTTTTATTTGAATCTCTGTTGTCAAATAACAATTTATTCATTGACAAAGTAATTATGTATGTATTTTTTCTTCATAAAGTTTAACGTCATTGATTATTTTGAACAGATAATAATTTAAAGACAAATATTAACTAGTGTCTTAAAGATATTGGTTAAAAAATTTAAAATAAAAATGTTTTATTAGAAAACAAAAAACCGTGTTGTCAATTATATTTTTGAAAACAATGACAAATTTTATTTATTTATTTTGAAACATAATTTTGAATCTTTTTAAACTAATTTGAAATGTGAAATTTTTCTTATTATATTTACTTATTTGAAAACATAAAATCGAAGAACCAAAAGGACCATAATTATGATAAAATTGGGTGAAAAGTGAATAATGAACAATTGGAAAATTGAAAAATCAAATATCGTATTTTTTTATTATGCGAGACTCATTTTCGTGTGATTTTTAACATGTTTATAACCCTTTGGATTTGAACATCAATTAAATTCTATAATTTTCATCAAAATCATCTAAATTGAATTTAATAGACATCTTAAGGAGTCAAAATCGTGTGCCGAAATAAATATATAAAAAGTTCATTATTTTTAAATAACCATTTTAACTCACTTTAAAATTTTAAATTTTAAATTGAAATTGGGAATTCATAACGGAAAAGTTTCCTTGTGTATTTTAATAAATTTTATTAAGATACACAGTGAAAACACATCTGCCAACCCTTCTGAAGGCTAAACTTTAGTAATTGATAGCTAACTGATACGAAAACATGTACAGTGTATTTGTATTGGGTTATTTTGATCAAGATAAAAACTAAAAAGACAGAACATGCTAATATGTTTATAAAAAATAAAATAAAATAATATAATATTTTTTACACCTTTATTTCTGTTGGGTTTGGATTTGTGATAGATAAGATTGGTAACTGGCAATTGATGATTGAAATTATTAGAACGATTTGTATAGCTAAAGTGAAAGTCTGTTAATTTGCTTGTGTTTTTGTATTTGTCGATTTGCTCGTTTTAATGCGGTCACTTGGTCAGGTGAGTTAGCTTTGTCTATGTAAGAAACAAACATGATTTATCCGGCTACACTTCAACATTTAAGTGCATTACTCAAATTAAATTAGCAATTGTTTTCTACCAAGATTTGAGCCTTCTGCTTACATAAAAAAATTGAGAAAAAATATGAGATATTTTGTATAAATATAAAAGTAATGAATCAATGTAGGATGTTGTAATTGAATCCTACAAGAATCAATGAATCATCCAATCTAAAACTAATGAATGTTGTCTCCCTCAGTACACAAGCGATGGTAGCCGTGAACCTGTACATGGCAGCAAAGATATGTTATAAACCTGATTGCAAGCTCATTATATGAACAAGATCAGCATGATGCATGGCATCCTTATTTTCTCGAGCCTGAACCACTTTGTGACTCTCCAATGTTAATTCTTGTTGAAGGTCTGAAATATGCTTTTCCAAGAGCCCATTCACTTTGAGCATAAATCAGTTATCAGCTTCAATGACATCCTTCAGGTGGTGCACCAATTCTGGCAGGTGTACCATCAGGTAGACATCTTATAAAGCTTTCACATGGGCCTTTTGGGTGTAAATCCAATCTGAGAAGCTTAAATTCCACTTCTGTACAGTTCATCAACATGAGAATTACTAGCCTTCCTGCTAATAAACCAAGAATTTCCTTATATTGGCATTTCTTTCCACGTTCACAAATGGATAATAATTAGCAAATACCAGGTTGGCTTGATGGTTGGAAAAGGGGACTTAAGGGTGAAGAAGGAGGGAATCCCGCTCAATGACATTTTTAACAAAACTATCAACCTATTATTTGTCAATTAAAAAAAACATGATTTATCATCCATATATATATACCTTGACTTCAACATAAAGCTTCTTCTCCCACATACACATGTTGTTAAGAGTAGATCAAAGATTCCCATAACTGAGGCCATTGTGTATGCCAACTCTTTGATACTTTCTGGAGGATTCCATGCAGTTAAGGGGTGCTTCATCTTGCAAGGAACTGAGTCCAAAAATGAATTAAATTTATTGAAGAAAAGAAGAAGAAGAAGAAGAAGAAGCTATGGACATTGAGAATGAGATGTGTACCTGAATTAGGATGGTAACAGCGGAATTTGCCAACGTGGAGCATTTCCAAAACAGGGTTGCCGGAATAGGATGCTCTCTGAAACAGAATCCGAATCTCTTTCATTGCTACATCTGAATCTTTTTGTCGTCATTGGGGCTGTAAGGTAGTTGGTATTTGTCCAAGTTTTCAAAAACGTTCAGAAAGTCCCAGGGTGAGGGCGCATAAGGCGTAGTATAATGATAATGAGTCATAACAACTTGGGTTGAAAAATTGGGACTCATTTATTATAAGACTTAACTATTTCTTTTTTTTAAGATGGAAAGACGATGAATAAGTTTCTAATCAAATTAAGGATAAACTTAAAAACGTATAATAAATTTAATTTTAATTATTACATTAATTAGCTTTTTAATAAATCTAAATTTGTCAACTATATCTTAAAATTATGGATGGAATGAGTAATACTTTGTTGTCTTTTATTGTAACTTTGGTTTCTTTAACTCTTGATTCACAATTTTTATTCTTCTTATTCTAATTTTATTGGGGCTGAAACCAACAATTAGTAAATACAATTTGAAACCAACAATTCGGGGCTTGATGGTTTTCCCCCCCCTACTTTTTTGGTTTGCGTCTTATTTGATAAAACCATCAAGAAGATGATGATACATAACAAAAAAAAAATGACATGTTTAAAACTCTTGAAAATGGTGGGTGTTAAACATTAATAAGAAAATGATATGATGAACCGCTTTGATAATAATAAAAAATCCAAATAGCAACTTAATTAAAACACTTTCCATTAATGAAATATATTCTAATATTTTTTAATTTATATTTTCGTATTTTATCTGTATTAAAAATTATCCAATGACTATAAATTTTTTAGTAACTTAAATCTAAATGCACGCCATCCTAAAAATTAAGCAATTCCTAAATGTCCAATTCCTATGATCAAGTTGTTGTAATGGCTATTGAGTTTGGTTATTGACAAGATGAAAACCATTTCAACCATCTGTTAGCTAATGCTAGTTGCAATCTAGGACACAATTCCGTTTATTTTCTCTAACTTTCAAATTAGTTATGAATACTAATCATTATTTTAGAAAGCAAATGACCGAAGAATATCTTAAACATTTTGATTAACCATACGGAAGCTGAATGAATGAATCAAAATGATTTAATTTTATTCCGTTCAGAGTGATTCACATATAATGACAAACAGGGGATTCTAAAGTTTGGTATAGAGGCATTATGATTTGTGATGGAGAGCAAGAGATAATGGGAACAAATCTATTATCTATTATATATACAACAAAAAGTTTTGTAGTGCTCAAAAGGAAGATTTGGTGGAATTCCAACTCAATGAATTATGTTTGCACGTGTTTTTTTTCATTGTTGTAAAATATTTATTAATTTTGTTGATAATTAATCTCTGTTGGAACTAAACTGATCATATTTAGTAAGATATTTCCTTCAAATCACATTTTTTTTTATCCACAAAATTCAAATCCAATACCTTAAAAAATCAAATCCAAAATCACTTGAACCAACTACTTATTAATTTTACACATGTTTGCATATAACTGATACTGTTTCTTCTTAATTTTCTGGTAGGCTAGTTCTTCGTGGGAGCTAGACGTATTCAGAAATTAGAACAGAACCATATATCCATCAATGATGTAGCATAACCATAATGTGCGTATAACCTATCAAAAGCTTAATATGTATGTATTAAAGACAAATGCTAATGCTCTTTTATTATAAAAAAATACATAACTAAATACAGAACCAATGTTTTGACAACAATAATGTTATTCTCTCCTTTTACTATGTTTATTTTTTTAAAGTGAAAAGTGACAAGTAATGCAAAATAAATTGAAAATTTTCAAGTAATGATTCACTTTTATATAATAAAATAGTGTTATTACTCATGAAAGAGACGTCTATCAGACTATGTTTAGATAAATAATAAATATGATGAAATATTTGTATAGGAATATTATAAGTTTTAGTTCTTATACAAGAAATTTAAGTTTTTTTTTTTAATTCGTAAGAATCGAAGACAATATCAAAAAATTTATAATAACTTGGTTACCTTATTCAATCAATTAAACTAGACATTTATGACAAGAAATTTAAGTTTTGATTCATGATGTTAATGCTATTAGTGATGTAGTTGAGAGTGAGATTAATACTATTACAAAAATGAATGACAATATGAAACCATTGCAATTTTTTTTATTTATTCATAAGAATCAAATACATGCAATAAAAGATTTACAATAACTCATATATAATACTCAACCAACAAAACTAAACTCCCTTCATACTTAAAAAAAAAACTTAACAGTGTGAAACTGCTATAAGAAGTTTTATTCTTTTTGAAAGAAGTATATGTGTCATCATTTCCTAGCAATTTTAAGTGGGCCAAAAATATTTGTAATGACTTTACACCACTAAAATGTTTTTGTAACAGTATTAGCAGTAACACTGTTTAACCGTGTTAATGACAGACTAAAATTTAACTTTTATGTATGTGTAAACATTAAAATTCATAGTGTTGAGTTTTCTGTTACAAAGACAAAAATTGAAAATAATTATAACTACAAAAATCATGTGAATAGTTTAACTTTTATAAAATAATTTGTTTAACTTACATTGCTAAATTTTACAACACACAAAATAGTTGTTAATTATTTTAATTTGAAAGAAATATAAATACACACAACTAGGGACTGTAACTGTTTTAAAAGAAATTGCTTGCAATCTTGACCCTTGAAAATTTTGTTAGATACTTAAACCCCAACTCCCCCCTCGGCCCTCCCCAAAAAAAGTAGTTTAAAAAGATAGGGATAATTGGATTTGGGTGTCATTCTTTAAACTCGGTCCTTACTGTGTTCTATAGTAACCCCACCAACCCCGCCCAAAGAAAGACATAGCTAAGTTTGAGATTAACCATGCAATGCAACTAGCATAGGCTAGGGAATGAAAGTTAAGTTTTTTTTATATTAAAAATATCATTAATATATTTTATCATAATTTTTAATACAATTCTCACTTAATAATATTCTTTATATACTGAAAAGTAAGACCATGAAGAGAAAAGTTAAACGACGTTGATATATGATATATAAGCACTAGCGAGTGGAAACGTTACTCGGAAGCTGAATTTGTTTTACAGGAGGAGACATGTTATCTTTTGGTGGGCCGATGATAACAGGATAAAGTTATTAATGTTTTTTTTTCTTCGTCTCTGCAATCATGATGGGGGAACGAGGTGCTTTTACAGACAATCATCACTTTGCAGTTGCACCGTAATGTCACAATTTCTTTCTTTTTTTCAAATCCTTTCACGGTTCAAAGTTCACAGGCACAGTGAGCTCACTTCTAGTCCTTTTGACTTTTCCTCCTTTTAAGTTTAAACGATTGTTTCTTCATCACAAAATTAAGCAATTTAAAATCAAAATGTCTATTTTGGTTATGTTAGTGTAACGCTGAGCGGAAAACTTGTCGGTATGATCAAAACTTTTTTTTTTTTTTGTAAGTTACTATAAAATCCTAAATCTGCGCTTTTTTACTCTTTTCATATAGCAGAGCGACCAGAGTGAGCAAGCAGTCAGCGTGAGAGGGACCGGCGAGAAGGGTGTTAAAGAGTCAAATTTCATGTTAGGCGTACAAAAGTTAAATCTTATTTCATAATACATTATTCTGAATTATGGTAAAATATTTCAATGTTAAACCATTTTTTTTCATTTAACAACTCCCCATAGTTTACTAAAATTTGAGTTGTGTACAACAATTGTGCACCAAACGTTAAAAATATTCAAATTTGGTGCAACGATAAACATAACTCAGAAAACTTCAGCAACTTAAAAAATTATGATTGAAACTTGTATCATAAATTATGATTGAAAATTTTACCACTTGAGCTGAGCAGGACATTGAATAACGATGGCTACGGTTGACACCAGATATGATACAGCGTCTGCATGTGTCTCTCCACTACTGAACCCCCCAACCCTTTCATGGAGGCCTCCCTGAAGAAAATTCACCCAAGACAATCTCTCCATCAAAACCATCAAGCAATTGTATCTAATTGGGCGTCTTGGTAGGACTCAGGCTCACACTTGCATTCCTTCCAGTCTTTTAGCCCATAAACTTTGATCAGCTGACTTGCAGATTGGGAACCCAGCTATTGCACACCATCTTAAATTCAATAACCCAATTGCAAGTTCATCTTCAGAATCTTCAAATAATTTAAGTATATGTGACTCAACAACATCCACATCTTCAGATAGGAAAAATTCATTCACAAAATTTGTATTCTCTCTAAGTATGTTGCCATCTTCAGACATCATACGCAAACTTAAAACCTGCAATGCTTCAATTGCTGTATTGTGAAAACCAGAATCTACATATGCAGAGAAGACATAGCCACATGTTCTTGAATCAGGGGGAACTTTCTCTCGGCGCATACACTCCACAATAAACTCAATTACATCAATCCTTCCCTAAGAAATTATATGGCATTAGCACACATTCTAAATTTTCCATCATAAATGGATAAAGCATAGATAATCAGGATAGAAACATTCTTTTCCTTATAATACCAAGGGCTAGCAAGCTAAGTGTGCAGAAATTATAACCATTATCAAACATGAAATATATTTATTGTAGCAGAACGCTGCAATTTCTTGAGGAAAAAATATAATATTAGCCATAGTTTTGTATAGAATGAGCTGGCATTGTTATTGACACTTGGATGGGTAAATGGTCCCTAAAACTTTGAGGCATCCCACAACCACCCAGGAATCTTGACAATTTTTTGCTGAATTCTATCAATTTTGCATGGCTGTGTAGCATTATTACTCATCTCTTAAACATATCTATGAGTTTGAAACAGATTCTTTCTTTTACCCTTTATCCCCTTTCTACATAGAAAGATTTTAATATGAAAGGCGAGGTACCTTGTAGCATGCTTCTTTAAGAACTGTATTAAACAGCAGTACATCAGGTTGAATGCCATCCAATATGACTTGTTTCAAAAGATTCATGGCTTCATTAAAGGTTTCATCTTCCAACAAAATCTGATGCAAACAAGCTCAGTATCACTTTGGGATACACAGTTCTAAAAATAAATTTACAAGTTGTAAGTAAGATGATGTCATGGCAACACATGAACAAAGAATAAAGATATCAGTACATGCACAATGGGTGACACAGGATACAACTATTAGTTATAACCCTACTTCCATGATGACCAGAAGTCAGCTGCATGATTCATGTAATTTGGACATTTTGCTTGTAAACTCGTGCCCTCTCAAGACAAAATAAGAAGTATAATTGGTTATAAGGTCAAGATGAATCAAATCTGGATGATCCAGAATAAACCCATGCTTTCCTTGGGTAGTCACTACACATTACTTTTAAAGCCAATGCCTTAGCCATTACATGTCTGATCAAAGATTTAGTGCATTTGTATTTTCAAACTCTATCAAGTCTAATATGTTCAATGTATGAAGTTACAAGAAAAAGACAAAATGCCACCATGTTTTAGTTGGTAAACACCACTAATACTGCATGAATTATGTAAAAAAATATGCAAATTATGCTCCAGTAGAAACATATAACACCAAATGCATGCATTTGTCATTTATCACTTGCAGGTTGACAACTTGATTTGTTGAAGGAGATTAGGAAGTTCATCAAGTTACTATAAAATACTAAATCTGCACACTTTACTCTTAGAATGTGGGGTTTGAGCCTAACTGAAACCCAAATGCTAGCTCATGGGGTGAGGCCGTGAGGGTTGTCCTCCACTTATATATTCTATCTTTGGCTTACCTCTAACCAATGTGGGACTTGGGTTTTGTCTTTGTCCATATACACCTCCTCACACCCAATACTTTTGGATTTGGTAAGTGGATAATATGATGAATGACCCGTTTAATGGATGTAAGATAGGCTCTAATACCATCTTAAAATGTGGGTTTTGGCCTAATTGAACCCCCAAAAGCTAATTCATGGGGTGAGGGTTATCCCCCACTTATATATTATATCTTTGCCTTATCTCTAGCCAATGCGGGACTTGGGGATTTCCCGATATTTTCACATAAAAAAATCAAGAGTACAATTGCAAAATCTTTTGACAAAATAATAATAATTTAGACTGGACTATCAGAGATTAAAATGGGAAGAACCTCAATGATAGCGGTATATGTACAAATCACTGGATGAAACCCTTTCCGTATCATCATTGAAAGTAGCAAACAAGCAGATCTGTAACTTTTTAGGATGGTACAACAGTCAATCATTATATTGTATGTTTCAGAATCAGGGTGGCAGCCACATAACTTCATCTTCTTGAAAATTGCAATCGCCATGTCACTCTGTATATCAAGTGGAAAACCTCATATTCCAGCCAGACATGCATAATAACACACTTCACAAAGTAAGTGTCAAAATGGAGAAAGTAATGATGTATGAGTCACTCACTTCCTTGGCTTCAACAAGATAATGTAACACTGTGTTGTACATATGTGTTCCCAATGAAGGGTTTCTATAAATGAAAAGATTCTCTGCCACATGTAAATACTGGATCAACTCTCTTATCATCCCTTCTTCTCCAAGGGCACTCATCTGAAAAGACCCAAAGGACACGGCTAAGTCATAAGCAATGTAAATGAACAATATACGATTGCTGTCCTATATTAATCCAAGTGATCTTTTAAAGCTCTTAAACATTGTGGTTTTACTCATAATATTACTATTTTGGTTGAATCTCTCATTAGTATGCTCTCATGTGTGTGTATGTGGGGAGGAAACTAGAAGAAATTATTGAACACAACAAGAAAATCTTTTTCCTACTAATACTAAATGAGTCCGGATTCATCGATCGGATAACAGCATTCTGTTCTACCAAAAAGCACGTTTTTGAAAAGGTCATGATGATTTCACTAAAAGATTTATCCCTTAACTTCCTTTAGTTCTGTTTATTTTATAAGGCCATCCACCATAGGATCAAGACTTCCTATTTCTTCTTCTCACATGGCTACACCATTTAAGGTAAAATTCTGTCTTTTTTTCCTAACAAGTGCTAGTTCAATTTTCTCTCTGACACGTGCATTCCTAATCTAATTTTTTTTCCTTGAATGTCACTCATTCTTCCATATCTAGGTATTTGTTGCCCACCATTCAGCACTACGAAGCATGTGGCTGTTCAGTAAAGTTTTCCTTTGACCTTGAGCTACTCCTGATCACCAATAACAACAAAAACAATTCTTCATTTCATCCAGCCAGCTTGAATCCTATGATTTACATCTTCCTTAATTACTAAACAGAATAAGCAAAAAAGATTAGCATGGTTATGACACACAGAGGGTCTAACAAATCTACATTCTAGTAACAACATTTTTCTTTGTCACATTAATTGCACCCCAGGACACATTACTCACCACTCAGTTGAACCCCTCCCCTTTTTTCAATCACATGTATTAGTTCTTCACAGATTTGAACAGAAGAAAATCCTCATGAGATTGCATCATTCTTAAGTTACATGAAAAAGGAAACATGAATTGAACTTACTAATTTATTCATTGAACAGTGACTATGCTGAATGCCATGGTTGGCCATATGCTTTTCTATAGCATTTATTCTTTTAGCAGCATCCACCTGCGACAGCATATTACTGTCTTCGTAATGGGCATTTACAACACCAAATAACGAAAATAGAAGCTCGCATGTCCAGATATTAGGTAAAACTTTTTTCTGCACCATCTTGGCAAACACTCGAATAGCACATTCAGGCTGATTCTGCAAATTTTTATGATAAATAAAATGTAAGCCGTTATAAGTTCCACAATGCAAGAGAATTAGAGCAACCAAACCTTAAAAGAGGAATTTGGTACAGATAGTTCAGTATAAATTCAGTTGCTCATCTTAATTGGTGCTCTGCAGCCCATTGACGAAATAAATGACTTAACATAGCCAAACAAACAGTAACCAACCACAATAGTAAAAAAAAGACATTCATTGTTTGAAGGATCCTATTTTATTATCCGTGCTAGAAAATAAATTGGTATAGGAATTGAACAGTTTCCTTATTTCATTTTTGTTTACATTTAATAATTACAGCACTATTGTACATTACCTTGTATTGTACCACCATATTATTAAAAATTACAAATTATAATAAGCTATAAAAGTACATGTATTGGACTGACTCATTCACATATTTTAGGGGTTTTCTCTAGCCCTTCCTCTCTCTCAAAATAAATGATAAAACATTCCAATTTTCTATTTTTGACAAGTATTACTAACGAATATAATTAAGTCTTCAGGTAAACTAATTTTGGTCTTGCAAACAATAAAATGGTAAAATGCATAATTTTGTTTTGAACTTTCAAATTTGAGCTCACCAGTTGATTGCATGACGCTAGCAAAGCATTATAAGGATTTGGATATAGACATTTAGAAATCTGATTCAGAAAAGCCTCAGCTAAATCTAGTTGTAGTGCTCTGCTGAAAGTTATTGAAAGTATCGCTAGAGTTGAATCATATGGCTTCAAATTCTTCTGCTGCATCTTTTTCAACTGCATATTATATGAAAATAATATAAGGCCAAGAAAAGTTCTGTAATCAACATGAGTATCAGCAGACACAAGATCACATAACTGTGTCACACTAGATCCCACATTCAGATTCCAATTTCACTAGATTTGGGTGTCTATTTGACCTAAACTTAAGTGGTTGAAATTTCTGGACAGAACTCCCATTTATAGCAGTCTACTCAAAAAATAAATTAAAAAAAAAAAAGAAGATACCAAAAACAAGTGATTCTGAACAACGTGATTGTAACCAAACTCACCACTCTTAGGGCATCCCCAAAACTTCTACGAGAAACAACTTTAAGAATGCCATTATATGTATGTCTGGATGGCTGCAAACCAAGATTTTTCATCTGAACAGAGAAGTGTCCTTCAAGATGTTAAAATACATTGATATAAATGAAGTAGTCAGTTGATAAAATTAAAAATTCCCATAATTTTTCATCGCTACAAGAAATTTATTTATGCTAAAAAATTGAGAAAGGAAGATGTATAAGGACGCAGTAAAATTAATACTCATGTTATTGAGAATCAACTAACAGAAGCTTTCAATAATTGAAACCTTAGGGGTTTAAAGTCTGAAAAATTAAAATTTGACATACTATGACTATGTAGAGAACCTTTCACCTATGAAGCACAAACTGACATAGACAAAGAATACAACTAATGTCTGACACATGTCTGGCAAGTGTAAGGAAGGTTTTGGTGCCCAAGTCAGAAACATGTTCGACGTTGAGACAAAGAGGAGAGGTGTCTGTACTTCATAGCCTTTCACAATTACAGAATTTGTTTAATCTACATGACCTGTGTTACATGGAGCACTACAGAACATGTACAATGAATATATACCTGTAACATAAGCTTCCTTGCAAGCATATGATTCTCTTGTTTTGCACACCCATGTATTATATCATTAAAGGACCAACTCAACAGCTTCTTAAGCAGTGGATGTTTTTGTCCATTCAGCCCAGCTAATTCAGTACTCTTAGCTTTTTTATTCCCCATGCAAATAATCTCTTGCTCTATAATTGCAGAAATACTGTCAGGTATATACATAAGAGGAGGGTGCATACAAGAGTCCAATTTTGTGTTCTCCTTCAAGTCCAACATGGTTGAGCCTGGCCCTTTCTTTGAAGGCACAGGGATGTCCAGTCTAGTAGTATACACCTTCCCATTAACTGTTCTAGCAATAGGAATGTTCCCCCTGATGGCTAATGAAACCATTTGTAGTAGTACTTTATATGCAGATTCTAAATCTCCTAACCTTGTAAATGACCAAATGAATCTATACAGAGCAGTGGTACTCATGCTATAGTTTTTAATATACTCCTGCCAAATGAGATGGGCTGCAGGCAAGTTTTTCTGCAAAACTGCAATCTGACAAACAGGGTAAGTTCAGTGATATTTGTCATAAGAAAAACAGAGAGAGAACGCATTCAAACACAGCAAAACAGGTTTCATAAAATAGCTAGAGTAAATTAACACATATTGTGCTGTCACTTAATTCCAGAGCATTTATGATGTCATAAAAGTTAGCAATAGATAGGCCCACTTTCTTGAAGTTTTACGATAGAATCTAGATCAGAACTAGAGAGAAAAGCTTCTATTAACAGAAAAGTGTACAAATGATTCCCAGGACTTTTGAAAGGCCTGAACTCTCCCACAACAATCTGAATTCCCTGTCAAATCACAAGATAGAATCTCCCATTCAACCCCTTTTCTTGTTTAGGCAACATGCCTTGTTTCTCTAATTAACTCAGCCCCTAACTAACTAACTCTCTAATTATTCAACTAACGATGGAGGTTACGTATCAATACTCTACCCCCTAAAGATTCACCTTGTCACCAAGGGGAATAACAGTGGTTGCTGCAAACAAGGTTTCATCGGGATTCCAACTAGTTGAAGAACAATAATCAAGACAACCTCACCTGCAGCTAAAAACAGCCTTCAATCCACCTGGGTCAAACACAAACATGTGAATGCCCCATGCTCCTCTAGTGCGCTGTTTTCTGTAGTATTTTTGTCCATGAAACAGCATCGGAGCCTCTGTAGTTATAATGAGAAAGTCCCATGGCTCCCTTGCAAACTGCACTGTTGCACATGGTTGCAGCTGAGGATTATCAAGATCTTCCAACTTGTTGTGCCTCTGTGGTGGGTTGATGGTACTACCAAAACCCCAAACCTCCATTGTTATCACTGGTTCAGTCATTGGGTCCTTCCTTTCCTTCTGTCAAACACAGGGTGGAGGAAAGGAAGGAGAGGGTGGGATACTCAGTCAGAGAGGGAACAGGAGAGAGAGGAGGAGGGTGAATGAGTTGTAGAAGGACAAAGAAGGGTGGAGGAAAGTATTGAAAAGGACTAGCCAATTTCTAAAAACTTAAAACTAGAACGAAGAAACTTTTTTTGTTTTGTTTCCAAAAAGTGAGTTAAAATAATTTAAAAATGGTTAAAAAACTATTTTGAACCCCCTTTTATCCAAACAGGTTTTGTTTTCAAATTTGAGTTTGAAAACTAAAAACTAGAAACTTACAAAAAACCCAAACAGGACCTGAGAAATTATATAATAAAAATTGAAATGTATGACAAACTGTCAAGATATCTGTATGTCCCTCCTCATTGCCAAGGGATGATTGATGTCAATGATAAATGTCAATGGCAAGAAAGAAAAGCTTCGTCACCCACCTATTAATAATTATCATTACTCTTAGAACTGAGGAAAGCATAAGTTTTCCTTTGGTTAAGCAGTAAGGTTAATATGCAAACTCATGCTGCAGTTGGAAAAGGGATTGAAATGATCACTAAGCCTTACATTATCTGTCTGTTGTGTACACAACAATGAAGTGAAAAATATAGTGCTAAAAACTAAATTTGACCCAGTGAAACAACATATAGTCATAATTTGGAATATAAACCAGCCAAGAACTGGTCCTGGACTCCGGGTGCAAACTAGCATATTTTGTAAGTTGTAAATGATACTCTGAAGAACATGCATTTTAGCCAGATAAAGCAGTTCACATTGAATCACATCTCTACACACATAAAATGCATTCAGACTTAATAATCTATCAAATAAAACAAGTTCAACAGGCAAACACAGACAATGTTTTTTCTCAAAAAGAGTGAATTATTTTCTCTTCAAACACAATAATAGAATGATGCTAGTAGCACTTTCTGTCTGCACACCTTGAGAAGCTCAGTATATGTAACTTCATTCTTCCCTACCATCTTCTTTTCCATTAAGTCCAAACATCTGCTTGCTTGAATTATATTCTGCATTTTTGTGCAGGATCTTAAGAGACTATTGTACAGTGGGAGAACTTGACAGAGACGTTGACTTCGTCCAATATAATCCACGATATCAAAGGCCTGAACAAAGTACAACGGGTAGACAGAAGAAAAATAAAATTCTTGCAGTTAAGATGAAGGTGATTCACTAATAACTGCCTCGTATAAACCACTGGACATGCAATTCAATGCCATCACAAAAGTAGCAATATGAAATTGTATTTTCAGAAATTTTTTTCTAAAAATATCCCTGAAAATGTAATGGATTTATCCAACACCAATGGCAATATCCCGTTAGCTCATCCAGAAAGGAATGTAAGGGTAAAATATACTCAATTATATTATGTATAAAACTAATGAAAGTAATAGTTGACCTCTTCCAAGTAACCCCCATTACAAAGGGCCTGCATCATAAGAGATGAGCATATATTGTTCATGCTAACACCTTTTAACTCCATGAATCTAAAAATCTCCATAACAAACTGCAACAAATAAAAAAGGGAATAAATAAATTTTTGACATTTGCAAAAGATTCCACCATAACTCATAAACAGAGATTTGGTTATCTAGCAAATAGCATACCAAAGGATCAGGAGAGCGAGCACAGTACTTAAAAATGTGAACAAAATGGTCAGCTGTTAATGAGTGGCGGCTTCTGGAACCAAAATCCGAAAGTAAGTCTGAAGCCTTCTTTCTGTCACCCGAGTGGAGTGCCTCCACAACTTGCCTCTGCATAGACGGTTCTGTTGCAAATTCCGTAAATTCACGACCTGCACTTTGTAATGAAAGTTATTGATTGTTATACCTACAAATTATAATCAATAAAGTCATTGGGCAATCGTGAATACCTGCAGTGGAGGTGAGATTTTGAGAGAAATGGATTTGAGCTCCCTACAATAACAGGAAAGAAGCGTTTGATTAGGTTTGGTTAGGGAAGAGAAAAAAGAGTGAGAATAGAGGAAATAGATGAGAAAGAGATAGACGGACATGGAGATGGTGATGATGCCACTTTGATTTAAAAAGTGAAATTGAGCTCAGAAAAACCCCTGTTCTGTATCCATTCATATGCATGTTTAATGTTTTCGCTTTGACTTTCACTTCTCTTCACTTGTTAAGGGCAATGCGCGTCCATATTCACATTCACTTCAACTTGGAGTATGATTGATTCCTATGATTCGATTTCATCTTCACCCATCCACTCCCTTCGTATTGGGCCTGGGCCTCGGCCTAGAGTTCATTTTCATTTTTAAAATATATTTTTCTAACTTTTTTATACCGTATTTTTCCCCCTAATTTACTATTTAATAGCAAGACTTCTAAGAATTGTATGGATGTTTTAAAATTTGAGTAAAACATCATTTTAATGATTTAATCTGGTAGGACATTATTAATTCAATTCCTTAAATTACTATTTCTTTAAATAGTTCTTAAAATAAAATATAGTCAAAATCATAGTATTTTCTATCCACAATTATTTTTTTAGCTTCAAACAATTTGGTATTATCCAGATGTGAATCAACTTTGATATGAGATTGTTTTATCTTAACAAAGATATTGAGTTTGTGTGTTGAATATGCGGTTACCTTAAATATTCAGAGGAAAAGTTTTATCTCCCATTATAATTATACTTGACACGAATAAAATTGTCTTCCATAAAAAATACATGTTATTTGACACTAATTTGATATACATGTACATCCATACATAATAAATCAATCTTCATTAGGAAGTATTTGATATCGATTATAAGAAGAAAAAAACTAATTTTATACTCATTAAAAAAATTGTTAACATTATTTGATATCTTCTGTTCTTACAAAAATCTGGAAATTTCACGTGTGAGATTAGTGTGGCCAATGTGGACTCCAAATTCTGCAGGTTAGATAAGGTATAGACTTTGCTTAGAGAAGGAATCTGCAAAACAAAGGAAAAACACTCTAACGCTCAAGTAAATACATCAATTTATAAGAGAATAAATAAGCGTGAAAACTCAGTATGAGATGTAGAGAAATAGTAACTTGAGTAATGCGTTCAAGTACTGTATTAAGGTGTGAGTAGAATGAACCTGTAAGGTTGTATTTATAGTGTAGAATGTGAGCTTTGACCCTTTGTTTGTTTATAATCTATAGATAAGATAATAACAAACAATAGCATACAATTATCTAATTTAAATATAAAATAATGTGTACCTTATTGATATATTGTTATTTGTAGATAAGTAACAACTTGTAGATAACTTATAAAGATATGATAAGATAAGGTGGTTACCCTTTGTTCCGTTTACGAGAAACAGAATGTACCCAGCAAGGTTTACTGGGATTTGCTATGGGATCAAACTCTCCCTCTCTGAAGATGCCTATGGAGATGAAGCACCCCCAGGAAGATGATCACTGCCGGAAACAACACAATTGGTATGCTGTGTGTGCAGTGTGAATGGAAAAGAGAGAGTTAGGATTGTTGTGTACCTTTCACCATGAATGATGCTTTATTTATAGGATGATACCTGGCTCCTGGAAAGATATTGTTGAGGCCCATTATCTTTTGTAAAGATATTCAGGTTATCTAATATATGAACGGAATTGATTGTAATTATATCTTCTGTTTTATCTTCTATCTTTTGATGATTGCAACATTTAAATACTCAGTTGGGCCTATCCGTAACACCCTTATTTGAATATCCAAGTATATTTGATAAGCTCTTAATATAAGATATGCGCAGTAGATATTGCAGTAATCCATGTTCCCGTAGCAGTCTTATGTCCGCGCTCCTGTAGTAGATATTGCAACAATCCATGTTCCTGTAGCAGTCTTATGTTCGCGCTCCTGTAGCAAAGCTGCCAAGGAGCCTGGACACGTATGTCCGGATTGACACTTGAAAGATGAATAAGTACTATTTAGATAATGTTGACATAGAGGATATCCACATGTACAATGACCCCAATCACCCCACAATAATGACCACGTGTCATTTTTGGACAGTACATCTTCCCAAATTATCATTAATTGGAATTTGATTTGATATAAAAATAAAAAGTCACCATTGGGAAACAACACAAAATGCAATGACAATGGGAAGTGCAGAACTACATGTGCAACTGAGATAGAACACAAAAAAGGCATAATTGCACGTTAGAGTGCATCTGCAATCTCGAGAGTCAATGCCAAGGAAAACAAGAATTTTGAAAATTGTTAGTTTGCTATATTCCGGCTTAAAAGCGAGTATGAGAATATATAGAAAACCATGCTACAAAGCTTTTCCTGAGTTATTCTTAAGTTTGGAGGTTTACATAACTGCTGTTAAATAAACAATAACAAAATTACAAATTACAACTTTTTTTTTTGTTTTTTAAGTCATCGAGCCTCCAAATGCACTCCAACTCCTTATACATTTGCTTGTTTAGTCTTTATTGCAAAAATGGGTCCTACACTGCTATCATTACCTCTTTTTATGTTATTTCTCTTACAGCTTTGATTCTATAGATTTTAGAGTTTTGTGGAATTTTTTTAATAGAAGGAGAAAGAAAAAGAAAAGATGAGCATGATAGAAACCAATGTCAAAATGGTCTATATGACTAATATGGGTTAAAAACGAAAGTGATCACCACCATCAACAATATTCTAAGAAACCCCCTTCCTAAAACTCACAAGGATACCACCCTTTCTCACAAATCAAGAAAATCAAAACTTTCAATTAGTCTCTAAGCGAAGATAACACAAAATGAGGCTCTCTAATGAACTAATTTTACCCTTTTAGTATATAGAATTGTTTAGACAGCTTTATCCCTTAATTATAATTCTTTCTTTGAACTGCAAAATTAAAGGATAAAAGGGAAACAACTGTAAACACAGAGTTAAGCGTGCGCTCTCTTTTTGAAGTCGTGTTGCACATATTTTTCTTCCGGCTGGACGCTGGTAACCGCTAAGTCTTCTCACTCCTTCGACCGCTGGTAACCGCATAGTCTCCTCACTCCTTCACGATCTGTTACTGTGTTTCAGTGTTGTACACATTTTTTAAAATATTTTATTGGCTTGAAAAAAGTAATTGTTAACTGTTACGTGGGGTTTCAGGTTTTAAATCTAAATTTTTAACCGCTGCTACAATTTTTAGCTGTGCATATCCTTCTTCTTCTCCCACGTTAGACTCCTTCTCACTCTATCTATCTATATGTATATATGTACATTACTGATTTTGTTGGTTTTCATCCTAACTCACTCTTACACATCTTTTTATTTTTAATTTCATTCACTTATTATTAATACTGTTTAAATTAATTCAACAGGTCTAGTCAACAACAATTTCATGGGATATGGAATTGGGGATTGTTACAAGAACTTCATCTATTTTTTTTATTGATTATTTAATTATATGATTTACTACTTAACAATTTTTATTTGGATTTTACAAGAAAGATTAATGGGAGACAAATTAGGGAAAAGGATATTGGCGGAGGGAGGAAAATATTGATAAACTTTCACTTACAATGTACATAGAGAATTATGCCTCTTTGTTGGCTCAACATATATCTTAAAATTTTTGGATATTGAATGACAAATATTGATGGAAAACTTTGATTCTTTGTTTTTCATATTTTATATTCAACTTTGATCTACCCTCCCTCCCTCCCTCATTCTCTCTATTTTAAGTTTTCTCTTCTTCTACATGTATCCCCTCTCTCTTTTAAGTTTTCTCTTCTTCTACATGTATCACAGTCAACACATGTCAAGCCTATTTTGAATTTTCTTAACTCATCTAATATATTGTATGTTTCTTCAATGGCTTACAAAACTCAATTTTTTTATTTGTTTGTGTTTCAACATTTGGAAGTTTATATTGAACTTGTTTGTGTTTCAACACTTTAAAAAAATATCTCAGCGGTTTCTACCAAGGCTTTTATCTTCCCCAAAAAACCTTTTACACTATTTTTTTTTTGCATTTATGTCATTATGAATAGTCATATATAACAATTATTTTAAATTATATATATATATATATAATGATTTTTAATTTATTAATAGTGTAAAAACTTTACATTGAAAATACATTCTTAAAATCTCTTTGTACTGCAATATTAGTTTTTTTAACTTAATAATCTATTAAATGTTTGTGTTTCAGGTTGTACCTTAATGTGTTTCTACACTATTTTTTATGTTCATTTCATTAGTTTATCAAATTCAGTTTTTCTAACTCATTTTTTCCCATTAGAAATTAAGCTTGGATTTGACACATTTTTTATGAGTCATAACTCACATTAAACAAGTACCCAAACTACCTATGTTTATAATTATTAATCTCTGTTATTGTTACTAATTTGACAATTCTTCTTAGAGCATACAAATGTACTCAGATCAATTGTTATTTCTCTTAATTTGAGTATAACTGCAATAATTTAGAAATTAAAAGAACCACGCATATTTCTTGGTTTATTTAAGGTGAATTTTTTGGCGCTCATATGCAATAAAATTTAATTGTGTATATTAATTTAATAAAGTAAAATAAAATCTATAACCCATAAAGAGGTACGTATCTCACTGCACACATTTTTGCCTCACTTTGCTCCTTTTAAAAAGCTTTTTTAAATCTATATTTCGTTCCTAAATACTTATATGGTCTAGTAACTAATATTTTTTTTTTAAAACTATCTATTTTTTTAATTTGTAAATTTATCATTAATGATAAACTAATTATTTAAAATGTTTGTTAAAATTGACTATTTAAACAAAAAATAACCAGATATTTAATTGTGGATCCTACCTTTCCTATCACACAAACTATTCCTCTTTTCTTTCTTTTATAATCACATATCCCTAGTTCATTTGTTCGTTTTAAGTTACATCTAAGTTCTTCACGAGATAACATGTATAATTTATAATTTATAATTTATAAACTATAATCTATATCCATAACCTATCGATATATAACAATTTATAAAGTGGGTATTTCTCAGTTTTTATGTATAATTATCATTTTTTTTCAACCTGAACCAATGACCTAATCATTTATTTTAGATTAATATGTTTGGATAAAAAGATTAAATGGATAAATATTTAAACTTTAACAAAAAAAATTAATAGAGAAATAGAAATAATGTCACGCTGTTTTTGCTAGTTAAGAGAATATGATTAATCAAAAAAACTTTATCGTTTCTTAGTTAATTTAGGCTTGTAGAAAGCAACCTATTTATAATAGACTTTTGTTTTTGGAAAAAAATATCATTTGATGAAGATTTAATTCAAAATTGATTTGGATAAAAGAATATCGTATTGATCTTTCAGCCTTAGATAAATGCAATTTCAAAATCGATTATTGATGTATTTATTTGGGTAGAGATATAAGATATATTATTACAGTTAATTATAAATCCCAAATCAATTCAAATTTGTACAGTAAAATATATTATTAGAGTTTATTCACTCGCTGAGAGAATAATTTTTGTGCTGACTTGCTGGCTAAAAAAGTCCCTAACTCTAGGGACTGGTTTATTGAGTTGAGAACCCTCTTCGGAAGATGCATCAATACTCCTAGTTGTGAGTTTACCTTTAGTGAGATTGTAATCTGTTTTCTTTTTGTTGCTTTCTCTGTTGTTAAAAAAGTAAAATTGCAGCAACAATTATTTATTTACTCTTTCCTCCCATTATAATTTTCATCCTAAAAGTTGTAGATTGTTTTATACATACTAAAAACCAATAAATAAATTAATAATAAAAATTTTATAAAATTAACCTTATCATTATTAATTTATTTTTTATTTTTCTAGCTCATACAATTAATATTATAAAGAATATAAGTAAAAATAATAATTAATGTCATATTAAAAAATTAAAATGATAATTATTTAGGACATTTTTTATACGATAATTATAATGAGATGAATGAAATAATAAGTAATTAGTTATGAGTGAAATCTTCACTCAGTTCTGTATCAAATAATCGATTATCTCGACAACATCTAACCAGATCATATATTATCTCGAGCTGGTTCAAATAAAACCTTATTTCCCCTATTTAACATACCACTAGGAAAGAATGCATCTGACTTTGTTTCTTGTAATATTTTTTTGGTAAGGTTAGTTATTTTCTGGTAAGGGTTTCTTGTAATATTTGTGAATAAATGTTATATATTTATTGGAAAAATAAATTAAATCTTTATCTTTCAATTTACACAATCTCGTGATTTCTTGCTGACAATAAGTTTGTATCGATTTTCCCAATAAGAATTTTATCGGTTATCCCCATTATTACCTTCGTTGTTATTGTACATGGATATCAATGTTTTTAATACGTTACAATATTTTATTTTAGAGCTTTACTGTGATGAAATTGGCAATATTGATGCTTGGTACTGATTTTTTTCCATCATGAGTTTCATATATCAAAAGGTGGTTTGTTCATCGTCTTGTGCACCTTTCTTGTTTTTGAAAAGGATTTTGTCGATTGGAATTATGAGAAGACTAGAAATACTACATACAGTCTACATAATCACATATAAAGCAGCCTACAAGTTTAAATGATGAAATAAGAACAATAAACTATTAAATTTAGAAACTTCATTTTCTCTTAGAACCACAACCCTTTATCCATGACTTGATTCAAATAATTTAGTCAATAAGCAAACCATAATGTACATGACGGAGCTGGAATTGTATTTTAGTAAGGTATGGTATTGGCATGGCTAGGCTTTTAAAGAAAGTAGCCATACAATTCCAAGTAACAGATGCAGAAATTCCAGGGATTGGTAGCATCGGTGGTGGTTCCTGTGAGAACAACCCGGAAATACCTGAAGGGAAGCAGAGCGTTGGGGCCAATTATGGGCCAAGAGGCAAACTGGCCAGGTTTACATATACTCCGATCATTTTCATGGACTCTCAAGTTTGTCCAGCTCTTCCCGTCCGGTGAGCCCTGAAGATTTATAATTACTTAACCTTTCCCTTAATATATATACTTTGTCTGTACCATTATAATTGTTATATAAGAGAAAAAAATTTGTCATTTTAATTTTTGAATATAAAATTATTTATGTTTCCACTTATATTTCTTATAATAATAATGGTGGAGAACAACATCTATAAATGAATTAATAATGATATAAGGTTAATTTTGTAAATTTTATTCTTTTTTATCTATTTAATTTTTTTTCAGTGTAAAATAATCTAAAATGACTATTATTTTGGGATGGGGGGAGTAATAGATAAGAAGCACCACTGCTGATTGTTTACCTGAACATTCCAACATCTCGGGAAGGCCTTAGAACCGTCCTGCCTCAGGGTATAGTAGTTGCACATAAGCTGCATTCATCGATTTTCCTTTTTTTAATCAGAATGTTGATTCCATCGAATAAGAAGTTGATCTACTCATATTGAGGTGCAATTCTACTTCTATAAATTTGATAAATGAGGTTGGAAGGTGGAAATAAAATCTTCAAATATCCACATGCTCAAAGTGCATGATCAAAAGCGAGTACTAATATAAAATACTTAGAAACACAAACAATCGGCATATTGCGTACCTGATGATCTTGGCCAAGATCCACCATCCACCAGCTACAGTTCTGTCCATTTTCCAATCGAGGCCCAGCAAAACATGTTGCCTGTGATGGCAATATGAAGTTAGGTACCATTCAAGAAAATAAGAGTTCAATAGTCAACTGCAGTTAAAAAGTTTAGCACACCTGGTAGGTTCTTGAGACCAAAACCTTGGGATCAGTGTACCTTGAGTGGGGGCTGCTGGCTGTGATGGTAATTTTCCTTGGCTGCCACACATAATTTTAAGTGAAGGGCATATATAAACAGTTCATTGATCAGCCCTTGGCATAAAAATACCTAAAAAGAAAAATGAAAGGGGAAAAGATAAATTAGATGCTCTACCTCTGCCAAAAGAGGATTAACCCACGGGTGTTCACCATAGGATGTGCCAGCAAAGTACAGAACTCCATGATCATCCCCATCACAGATGTACTGGAGTTCCCTGTAACTGGACCGTCTATGTTGGAATCTAACACTACAATGAAAGCTAATGTAAGTTAACCCCTGTTAGACGTGTTCTTTTCTAGGGGATTGGGAGGGGCAGATAAATCTGAGAATAATTCAAAATGTAAACTGAGAAGTAAGAACTAAAAAGCACAAAAACCTTAAAAGACAAACAAACTCCTAATATTTATCCAAGTAATCGCATTTCTGATTAGAACTCCTAATTTATTTCCAGCTTTCCACAGTTCACTCTTCTAATATTCTGTTTCCCAAATCCATTATCCCTACACCTAACTCCACCAGCATGTCACTGTTGATATCCACAAGTACAAATATCAATCTTATTAGTTCGTTGCAATATGCATGCTGGAATGCAATCATAGCTGTCAAGGGATTGAGTGACTTAGGCAAGGTAACACCATGTTTCAGGTATGGCATTGCAAGGTTTTGGCAGTACGAAAAGGGTACAAGCCACAACCACAGAAGGGCTTAAGAGACAATGCTACATTTCAATCTCAAACTTCAGAAGTTCTCATATGTTGAATTCATGAGGACAAAAGGGGAAGCAAATGTGTGCAGAACCACAGATGTTATGTTATTGTCATGGAAGGTGAGAACTGAGAACTGAGAACTGAGAAGGGACAGTCCACAAGCATGAAGAATACACATTGTTGGGAAGGGGGCAAAATGTTTGTCCTTAATGAAAATAAGATTTGGGAACTGGATAGTCACCAGAATTTGTAAAAAAAACATGAATAAAAACAATTATTAATAATGTTAAATTTAATATATTATTTATTCAAATACTACTTATAAATGTATTATTATTTTAAAATTTAAAATTAGAAATACATACGTGTTTGTGTGTGCGTCTAAGTTTTTGAATTAGCATGACTGTATAACCCCCAAGGACCGCATCCCCCATACACATAGCACGAAGTATCATGCTGACCTAACCTTAACCCAGAAAACATAAGCAAATGCCAGTAGTGTCTGATGTAGAACATTTTCCCTCACTGTGCACCCTAAAAATGCTATCTGGAGGCGGAAAACAAGGACAGAAGAAGAGGAAGGATATGAAGCTTAAGAGGAGAGAGAGAGATAGTGTCATCCAATAGATAAAGTCTTCAAGTTCTTGTATGGATCTTGAACAGAAATCCCCTCTATAATCCAAATGGACCAATAAGTTTGTTGGAAAAAATGAGAATAACCCAGAACTAATGAATCAGAATTCATAATGCAATAATTAACGAAAGTGCAGATTTTTTGCACAACCAAATAAGCTATTGTTATTTACTGCAGAGGATACAATCTAAATATTGAAAAATTACACAGTCAAAGTGCAGTGCATGACTTAAATACCCCAATGAAGAAGCTAAAGAGACAAACTAAGGTGAAGAACTTACTTCTCTTCATTTTCTGACTCTGCCAGCCCACATTTAACAAAATTGATAGCCTCGTTAACCTGTAACAAATAAATAACAGAATAGTTATTCAAAGATTAGATTTACAAAATCATATTACACATACTGGCTGAGTTGATTGGAATAAGACAGAAAACTTACAAGATTTTGGAAAACAGGAATATGCCGGCCAATGCTGCTATGCTGCAACTGCACATTAATTACAACGTTATACTATGAACTATGAATAAGCAAACCCTATGTATGTGAACTGTCCAAAGATATCTGAATGCAGAGAATACCAACCTTCTCAAGTAAGGAATATTGTAGTAGTGGAAATCGCACAAATGGCAACAAGTCATAGATTAACTGAAGCCTCTCACCAAAAAGGAGTTCAGGTTTTGAATTTTCTAATAACTGATCCGCCACTTCCCACCCAAACAACTGTTTTGCATTCATGCCAAACATTAGAATTGCATTAAGGACTTTCTCTTCAGACGTTACAGTCAGATCTGGATGCTGCAAAATCCAAATATAGATCAAGAAATCATCAGTCAAATGACTTGATAGTACAATAAAACCCACTAGGATAGACAATTTTGCTGATCTATAGTAGATTATATCTAAACTAATATTCAGGGGATTTGTAGAGATATTTAGTGTTTCAAATGAGGGAAATTATATCTACAGTTCTCACATAAAACAGCTTAGATCTCCTCAAAATTTCAGATGCAGGAATTCAATAAAATCCTGTTTTTAATTTGATGGCATATCTACATAAGTATAACTTCAATCCTTTATTCTTTACCACACACCCCCCCCCCCCCCCCCCCCCCCCCCCCACCCAAAACAAAAAAAAAAAACAAAAAAAAAAAAAAAACAAGACCAAAAAAAAATTTATTATTTTATTTA